>JBBDGP010005608.1:0-44823 GCA_037952835.1 Lithobates septentrionalis
CCTGGACTCAGCGGACTCAGCGGACTCAGCGGACTCAGCGGACTCAGCGGACTCAGCGGACTCAGCGGACTCAGCGGACTCAGCTTGGACTCAGCGGACTCAGCGGACTCAGCGGACTCAGCGGACTCAGCCTGGACTCAGCGGACTCAGCGGACTCAGCGGACTCAGCCTGGACTCAGCGGACTCAGCCTGGACTCAGCGGACTCAGCGGACTCAGCGGACTCAGCCTGGACTCAGCGGACTCAGCGGACTCAGCGGACTCAGCCTGGACTCAGCGGACTCAGCGGACTCAGCGGACTCAGCCTGGACTCAGCGGACTCAGCGGACTCAGCGGACTCAGCCTGGACTCAGCGGACTCAGCGGACTCAGCCTGGACTCAGCGGACTCAGCGGACTCAGCGGACTCAGCGGACTCAGCGGACTCAGCCTGGACTCAGCGGACTCAGCGGACTCAGCGGACTCAGCCTGGACTCAGCGGACTCAGCGGACTCAGCGGACTCAGTCTGGACTCAGCGGACTCAGCGGACTCAGCGGACTCAGCTTGGACTCAGCGGACTCAGCGGACTCAGCGGACTCAGCGGACTCAGCGGACTCAGCCTGGACTCAGCGGACTCAGCGGACTCAGCGGACTCAGCGGACTCAGCTTGGACTCAGCGGACTCAGCGGACTCAGCTTGGACTCAGCGGACTCAGCGGACTCAGCTTGGACTCAGCGGACTCAGCGGACTCAGCGGACTCAGCGGACTCAGCGGACTCAGCTTGGACTCAGCGGACTCAGCGGACTCAGCGGACTCAGCGGACTCAGCCTGGACTCAGCGGACTCAGCGGACTCAGCCTGGACTCAGCGGACTCAGCGGTCTCAGCGGTCTCAGCGGACTCAGCGGACTCAGCGGACTCAGCGGACTCAGCGGACTCAGCGGACTCAGCGGACTCAGCGGACTCAGCCTGGACTCAGCGGACTCAGCGGACTCAGCTTGGACTCAGCGGACTCAGCTTGGACTCAGCGGACTCAGCGGACTCAGCGGACTCAGCGGACTCAGCTTGGACTCAGCGGACTCAGCGGACTCAGCGGACTCAGCCTGGACTCAGCGGACTCAGCGGACTCAGCGGACTCAGCTTGGACTCAGCGGACTCAGCGGACTCAGCGGACTCAGCCTGGACTCAGCGGACTCAGCGGACTCAGCCTGGACTCAGCGGACTCAGCTTGGACTCAGCGGACTCAGCGGACTCAGCGGACTCAGCGGACTCAGCCTGGACTCAGCGGACTCAGCGGACTCAGCCTGGACTCAGCGGACTCAGCGGTCTCAGCGGACTCAGCGGACTCAGCGGACTCAGCGGACTCAGCGGACTCAGCGGACTCAGCCTGGACTCAGCGGACTCAGCGGACTCAGCGGACTCAGCCTGGACTCAGCGGACTCAGCGGACTCAGCTTGGACTCAGCGGACTCAGCTTGGACTCAGCGGACTCAGCGGACTCAGCGGACTCAGCGGACTCAGCTTGGACTCAGCGGACTCAGCGGACTCAGCGGACTCAGCCTGGACTCAGCGGACTCAGCGGACTCAGCGGACTCAGCGGACTCAGCTTGGACTCAGCGGACTCAGCGGACTCAGCGGACTCAGCCTGGACTCAGCGGACTCAGCGGACTCAGCCTGGACTCAGCGGACTCAGCAGACTCAGCGGAGTCAGCGGACTCAGCGGACTCAGCCTGGACTCAGCGGACTCAGCGGAGTCAGCGGACTCAGCCTGGACTCAGCGGACTCAGCGGACTCAGCTTGGACTCAGCGGACTCAGCGGACTCAGCGGACTCAGCGGACTCAGCGGACTCAGCTTGGACTCAGCGGACTCAGCGGACTCAGCGGACTCAGCGGACTCAGCCTGGACTCAGCGGACTCAGCGGACTCAGCGGACTCAGCCTGGACTCAGCGGACTCAGCCTGGACTCAGCGGACTCAGCGGACTCAGCGGACTCAGCGGACTCAGCCTGGACTCAGCGGACTCAGCCTGGACTCAGCGGACTCAGCGGACTCAGCGGACTCAGCGGACTCAGCGGACTCAGCGGACTCAGCGGACTCAGCCTGGACTCAGCGGACTCAGCGGACTCAGCGGACTCAGCCTGGACTCAGCGGACTCAGCCTGGACTCAGCGGACTCAGCGGACTCAGCCTGGACTCAGCGGACTCAGCGGACTCAGCGGACTCAGCGGACTCAGCGGACTCAGCTTGGACTCAGCGGACTCAGCGGACTCAGCGGACTCAGCGGACTCAGCCTGGACTCAGCGGACTCAGCGGACTCAGCGGACTCAGCCTGGACTCAGCGGACTCAGCCTGGACTCAGCGGACTCAGCGGACTCAGCGGACTCAGCCTGGACTCAGCGGACTCAGCGGACTCAGCGGACTCAGCGGACTCAGCCTGGACTCAGCGGACTCAGCGGACTCAGCGGACTCAGCCTGGACTCAGCGGACTCAGCGGACTCAGCGGACTCAGCCTGGACTCAGCGGACTCAGCGGACTCAGCCTGGACTCAGCGGACTCAGCGGACTCAGCGGACTCAGCGGACTCAGCGGACTCAGCCTGGACTCAGCGGACTCAGCGGACTCAGCCTGGACTCAGCGGACTCAGCGGACTCAGTCTGGACTCAGCGGACTCAGCGGACTCAGCGGACTCAGCTTGGACTCAGCGGACTCAGCGGACTCAGCGGACTCAGCGGACTCAGCCTGGACTCAGCGGACTCAGCGGACTCAGCGGACTCAGCGGACTCAGCGGACTCAGCGGACTCAGCTTGGACTCAGCGGACTCAGCGGACTCAGCTTGGACTCAGCGGACTCAGCGGACTCAGCTTGGACTCAGCGGACTCAGCGGACTCAGCGGACTCAGCGGACTCAGCGGACTCAGCTTGGACTCAGCGGACTCAGCGGACTCAGCGGACTCAGCGGACTCAGCCTGGACTCAGCGGACTCAGCGGACTCAGCCTGGACTCAGCGGACTCAGCGGTCTCAGCGGACTCAGCGGACTCAGCGGACTCAGCGGACTCAGCGGACTCAGCGGACTCAGCGGACTCAGCCTGGACTCAGCGGACTCAGCGGACTCAGCGGACTCAGCCTGGACTCAGCGGACTCAGCGGACTCAGCTTGGACTCAGCGGACTCAGCTTGGACTCAGCGGACTCAGCGGACTCAGCGGACTCAGCGGACTCAGCTTGGACTCAGCGGACTCAGCGGACTCAGCGGACTCAGCCTGGACTCAGCGGACTCAGCGGACTCAGCGGACTCAGCTTGGACTCAGCGGACTCAGCGGACTCAGCGGACTCAGCCTGGACTCAGCGGACTCAGCGGACTCAGCCTGGACTCAGCGGACTCAGCTTGGACTCAGCGGACTCAGCGGACTCAGCGGACTCAGCGGACTCAGCCTGGACTCAGCGGACTCAGCGGACTCAGCCTGGACTCAGCGGACTCAGCGGTCTCAGCGGACTCAGCGGACTCAGCGGACTCAGCGGACTCAGCGGACTCAGCCTGGACTCAGCGGACTCAGCGGACTCAGCGGACTCAGCCTGGACTCAGCGGACTCAGCGGACTCAGCTTGGACTCAGCGGACTCAGCTTGGACTCAGCGGACTCAGCGGACTCAGCGGACTCAGCGGACTCAGCTTGGACTCAGCGGACTCAGCGGACTCAGCGGACTCAGCCTGGACTCAGCGGACTCAGCGGACTCAGCGGACTCAGCGGACTCAGCTTGGACTCAGCGGACTCAGCGGACTCAGCGGACTCAGCCTGGACTCAGCGGACTCAGCGGACTCAGCCTGGACTCAGCGGACTCAGCGGACTCAGCGGACTCAGCCTGGACTCAGCGGACTCAGCGGAGTCAGCGGACTCAGCCTGGACTCAGCGGACTCAGCGGACTCAGCTTGGACTCAGCGGACTCAGCGGACTCAGCGGACTCAGCGGACTCAGCGGACTCAGCCTGGACTCAGCGGACTCAGCGGACTCAGCGGACTCAGCGGACTCAGCCTGGACTCAGCGGACTCAGCGGACTCAGCGGACTCAGCGGACTCAGCTTGGACTCAGCGGACTCAGCGGACTCAGCGGACTCAGCGGACTCAGCCTGGACTCAGCGGACTCAGCGGACTCAGCCTGGACTCAGCGGACTCAGCGGTCTCAGCGGACTCAGCGGACTCAGCGGACTCAGCGGACTCAGCCTGGACTCAGCGGACTCAGCGGACTCAGCGGACTCAGCCTGGACTCAGCGGACTCAGCGGACTCAGCTTGGACTCAGCGGACTCAGCTTGGACTCAGCGGACTCAGCGGACTCAGCGGACTCAGCGGACTCAGCTTGGACTCAGCGGACTCAGCGGACTCAGCGGACTCAGCCTGGACTCAGCGGACTCAGCGGACTCAGCGGACTCAGCGGACTCAGCTTGGACTCAGCGGACTCAGCGGACTCAGCGGACTCAGCCTGGACTCAGCGGACTCAGCGGACTCAGCGGACTCAGCGGACTCAGCGGACTCAGCCTGGACTCAGCGGACTCAGCGGAGTCAGCGGACTCAGCCTGGACTCAGCGGACTCAGTGGACTCAGCTTGGACTCAGCGGACTCAGCGGACTCAGCGGACTCAGCGGACTCAGCCTGGACTCAGCGGACTCAGCGGACTCAGCGGACTCAGCGGACTCAGCGGACTCAGCCTGGACTCAGCGGACTCAGCGGACTCAGCGGACTCAGCGGACTCAGCGGACTCAGCTTGGACTCAGCGGACTCAGCGGACTCAGCGGACTCAGCGGACTCAGCCTGGACTCAGCGGACTCAGCGGACTCAGCGGACTCAGCGGACTCAGCCTGGACTCAGCGGACTCAGCGGACTCAGCGGACTCAGCGGACTCAGCTTGGACTCAGCGGACTCAGCGGACTCAGCGGACTCAGCGGACTCAGCCTGGACTCAGCGGACTCAGCGGACTCAGCCTGGACTCAGCGGTCTCAGCGGACTCAGCGGACTCAGCGGACTCAGCGGACTCAGCCTGGACTCAGCGGACTCAGCGGACTCAGCGGACTCAGCCTGGACTCAGCGGACTCAGCGGACTCAGCTTGGACTCAGCGGACTCAGCTGGACTCAGCGGACTCAGCGGACTCAGCGGACTCAGCGGACTCAGCTTGGACTCAGCGGACTCAGCGGACTCAGCGGACTCAGCCTGGACTCAGCGGACTCAGCGGACTCAGCGGACTCAGCGGACTCAGCTTGGACTCAGCGGACTCAGCGGACTCAGCGGACTCAGCCTGGACTCAGCGGACTCAGCGGACTCAGCCTGGACTCAGCGGACTCAGCGGACTCAGCGGACTCAGCGGACTCAGCGGACTCAGCCTGGACCTCAGCGGACTCAGCGGAGTCAGCGGACTCAGCCTGGACTCAGCGGACTCAGCGGACTCAGCTTGGACTCAGCGGACTCAGCGGACTCAGCGGACTCAGCGGACTCAGCGGACTCAGCCTGGACTCAGCGGACTCAGCGGACTCAGCGGACTCAGCGGACTCAGCGGACTCAGCCTGGACTCAGCGGACTCAGCGGACTCAGCGGACTCAGCGGACTCAGCTTGGACTCAGCGGACTCAGCGGACTCAGCGGACTCAGCGGACTCAGCCTGGACTCAGCGGACTCAGCGGACTCAGCGGACTCAGCCTGGACTCAGCGGACTCAGCGGACTCAGCGGACTCAGCGGACTCAGCGGACTCAGCTTGGACTCAGCGGACTCAGCGGACTCAGCGGACTCAGCCTGGACTCAGCGGACTCAGCGGACTCAGCCTGGACTCAGCGGACTCAGCGGTCTCAGCGGACTCAGCGGACTCAGCGGACTCAGCGGACTCAGCCTGGACTCAGCGGACTCAGCGGACTCAGCGGACTCAGCCTGGACTCAGCGGACTCAGCGGACTCAGCTTGGACTCAGCGGACTCAGCTTGGACTCAGCGGACTCAGCGGACTCAGCGGACTCAGCGGACTCAGCTTGGACTCAGCGGACTCAGCGGACTCAGCGGACTCAGCCTGGACTCAGCGGACTCAGCGGACTCAGCGGACTCAGCGGACTCAGCGGACTCAGCGGACTCAGCGGACTCAGCCTGGACTCAGCGGACTCAGCGGACTCAGCGGACTCAGCGGACTCAGCCTGGACTCAGCGGACTCAGCGGAGTCAGCGGACTCAGCCTGGACTCAGCGGACTCAGCGGACTCAGCTTGGACTCAGCGGACTCAGCGGACTCAGCGGACTCAGCGGACTCAGCGGACTCAGCCTGGACTCAGCGGACTCAGCGGACTCAGCGGACTCAGCGGACTCAGCCTGGACTCAGCGGACTCAGCGGACTCAGCGGACTCAGCGGACTCAGCGGACTCAGCTTGGACTCAGCGGACTCAGCGGACTCAGCGGACTCAGCGGACTCAGCCTGGACTCAGCGGACTCAGCGGACTCAGCGGACTCAGCGGACTCAGCCTGGACTCAGCGGACTCAGCGGACTCAGCGGACTCAGCGGACTCAGCGGACTCAGCCTGGACTCGGATAGCGGCAGGCGGCTCGCTCAGTCAGGTAAGCAGTGCCAGTGAGACAGCACTGAGCAGGGAAGGGCAGTCACACGATGGACGAAAAATAAAAAAAAACAAAAAGGCAACTCGATATGAACCCTGTCCCTCCCTGCCAGCAAAAAAGTAAGTGTAAATATATATATACACACACTTACTTTTTTGTTGACAAATCAGGCAGGGTTCATATTGATTTGATTGTATATGTAACGCACAATATATATATATGTATATATTTTCCCATACATACATTAAGTCGATTTTTACATGTAATTTTTTTTAAATTGTTCTCACGTGTTACAATAAAGCTTTGATAATGTTATTTTAAAAAATAACAATTTAAAAAAATGACATCTAAAAATCAACTTAACCACAAACTTTGGAAGATTTTCCCTCTTTAGGCCATTTTTTGCTATTTAAGGCCCATTTCACACAAACGGACCGTTAAGATCCGCTAAAATCAGACGGATGCCTCTACGTTCGGATCCGTCGCTGGCGGATCGGATCGGATGAGATCTGATGACATGCTGTCCGTTTTCATCCAATCTCTCCATAGGCAGCAGCGGCGGTCAACAAGCCCCTCCCCCGCTCAGTGAGCAGAGAGGGACCTGTCATGCAAATAGAGCTGTGTGTGTATATATATACGCACGTGTGTTTGAGCTTTGGTTTGAGGGTGCACACCCTAATGCAATAGGCTGCGCACGCCTATGTATATTATACAGGAGTGACATCACCGCTCTCCAGATATAAGATATATTATACAGAGTGACATCACCGCTCTCCAGATATAAGATATATTATACAGGAGTGACATCACCGCTCTCCAGATATAAGATATATTATACAGGAGTGACATCACCACTCTCCAGATATAAGATATATTATACAGAGTGACATCACCGCTCTCCAGATATAAGATATATTATACAGGAGTGACATCACCGCTCTCCAGATATAAGATATATTATACAGAGTGACATCACCGCTCTCCAGATATAAGATATATTATACAGGAGTGACATCACCACTCTCCAGATATAAGATATATTATACAGGAGTGACATCACCGCTCTCCAGATATAAGATATATTATACAGAGTGACATCACCGCTCTCCAGATATAAGATATATTATACAGAGTGACATCACCACTCTCCAGATATAAGATATATTATACAGAGTGACATCACCACTCTCCAGATATAAGATATACAGTGAGGAAAATAACGATCGTCTCCCCTGCAGATGGTGTAAGTTTTGCCCCCTTACATAGAAATGAAGGGTCTATAATTTTTATCAGAGGTGTATTTTATATGATAGAGACAGAATATCAACCAAAAATATTCTTCTACCTTCAGACGATCCCTGAAAACTCATCTCTTCAGGAAAGCCGATCACATCCCCAACTCATCTCCTCCCACTTCCATCAGCTCATCCCCCACAGTTACAACCTTTTGTACCCCCTCCCCCACCCTATTAGATTGTAAGCTCTTCTGAGCACAACCCTCTTTATCCTCTTGTATCTTATTGTATTATAACTGGATTGTCTCCCTTTATATTGTAAAGTGCTGAGTAAACTGTTGGTGCCATATAATAATAATAATCATCAAGCAAACATCCAGAAAACTCCCAACCTCACCAAAGCCTTCAATAATCTCACCAACCTCTAATATGAGGGACATCCCTGAGCGTCACTCTCATTCCCAAACAAGGCAAAGACCCCTCATTGGTCTCCAACTACCAACCGATTTCACTTCTGAACGTCAACCTAAAGCTCTACACCAAAGTGTTGGCAAACCGCATTCTCCCTCTGATACCCAGAGGCCAGGGAGGCAGGGGAGGCCAGGGAGGCAGGGAGGCCAGGGAGGCCAGGGAGGCAGGGAGGCCAGGGAGGCAGGGAGGCCAGGGAGGCCAGGGAGGCAGGGAGGCCAGGGAGGCCAGGGAGGCAGGGAGGCCAGGGAGGCAGGGAGGCCAGGGAGGCCAGGGAGGCAGGAAGGCAAGGAGGGCAGGGAGGCCAGGGAGGCAGGGAGGCCAGGGAGGCAAGGAGGCCAGGGAGGCCAGGGAGGCAGGGAGGCCAGGGAGGCAGGGAGGCCAGGGAGGCCAGGGAGGCAGGGAGGCCAGGGAGGCCAGGGAGGCAGGAAGGCAAGGAGGGCAGGGAGGCCAGGGAGGCAGGGAGGCCAGGGAGGCAAGGAGGCCAGGGAGGCAGGGAGGCCAGGGAGGCAAGGAGGCCAGGGAGGCCAGGGAGGCAAGGAGGCCAGGGAGTTCAGGGAGGCAAGGAGGCCAGGGAGGCCAGGGAGGCAGGGAGGCCAGGGAGGCAGGGAGGCCAGGGAGGCAAGGGGCCAGGGAGGCAGGAAGGCAGGGAGGCAGGGAGGCCAGGGAGGCAGGGAGGCAGGGAGGCCAAGGAGGCCAGGGAGGCAGGGAGGCCAAGGAGGCCAGGGAGGCCAGGGAGGCAGGGAGGCCAGGGAGGCAGGGAGGCCAAGGAGGCCAGGGAGGCAGGGAGGCAGGGAGGCAGGGAGGCCAAGGAGGCCAGGGAGGCCAGGGAGGCAGGGAGGCCAGGGAGGCCAAGGAGGCCAGGGAGGCCAGGGAGGCAGGGAGGCCAGGGAGGCCAGGGAGGCCAAGGAGGCCAGGGAGGCCAGGGAGGCAGGGAGGCCAGGGAGGCCAGGGAGGCAGGGAGGCCAGGGAGTTCAGGGAGGCAAGGAGGCCAGGGAGGCCAGGGAGGCAGGGAGGCCAGGGAGGCAGGGAGGCCAGGGAGGCAAGGAGGCCAGGGAGGCCAGGGAGGCAGGAAGGCAGGGAGGCAGGGAGGCCAGGGAGGCAGGGAGGCAGGGAGGCAAGGAGGCCAGGGAGGCAGGGAGGCCAAGGAGGCCAGGGAGGCCAGGGAGGCAGGGAGGCAGGGAGGCCAAGGAGGCCAGGGAGGCCAGGGAGGCAGGGAGGCCAGGGAGGCAGGGAGGCCAGGGAGGCCAGGGAGGCAGGGAGGCAGGGAGGCCAAGGAGGCCAGGGAGGCCAGGGAGGCAGGGAGGCCAGGGAGGCAGGGAGGCCAAGGAGGCCAGGGAGGCCAGGGAGGCAGGGAGGCCAAGGAGGCCAGGGAGGCCAGGGAGGCAGGGAGGCCAGGGAGGCAAGGAGGCCAGGGAGGCAAGGAGGCCAGGGAGGCCAGGGAGGCAGGGAGGCAAGGAGGCCAGGGAGGCCAGGGAGGCAGGGAGGCCAGGGAGGCAAGGAGGCCAGGGAGGCAGGGAGGCCAGGGAGTTCAGGGAGGCAAGGAGGCCAGGGAGGCCAGGAGGCAGGGAGGCCAGGGAGGCAGGGAGGCCAGGGAGGCAAGGAGGCCAGGGAGGCCAGGGAGGCAGGAAGGCAGGAAGGCAGGGAGGCAGGGAGGCCAGGGAGGCAGGGAGGCCAGGGAGGCAAGGAGGCCAGGGAGGCAGGGAGGCCAAGGAGGCCAGGGAGGCCAGGGAGGCAGGGAGGCAGGGAGGCCAAGGAGGCCAGGGAGGCCAGGGAGGCAGGGAGGCCAGGGAGGCCAGGGAGGCAGGGAGGCCAAGGAGGCCAGGGAGGCCAGGGAGGCAGGGAGGCAGGGAGGCCAAGGAGGCCAGGGAGGCAGGGAGGCCAGGGAGGCAGGGAGGCCAGGGAGGCCAGGGAGGCAGGGAGGCCAAGGAGGCCAGGGAGGCCAGGGAGGCAGGGAGGCCAGGGAGGCAAGGAGGCCAGGGAGGCAGGGAGGCCAGGGAGGCAGGGAGGCAAGGAGGCCAGGGAGGCCAGGGAGGCCAGGGAGGCAGGAAGGCAGGGAGGCAGGGAGGCCAGGGAGGCAGGGAGGCAGGGAGGCAAGGAGGCCAGGGAGGCAGGGAGGCCAGGGAGGCAGGGAGGCCAGGGAGGCAAGGAGGCCAGGGAGGCCAGGGAGGCAGGGAGGCCAGGGAGGCCAGGGAGGCAAGGAGGCCAGGGAGGCCAGGGAGGCCAGGGAGGCAAGGAGGCCAGGGAGGCCAGGGAGGCAGGGAGGCCAGGGAGTTCAGGGAGGCAAGGAGGCCAGGGAGGCCAGGGAGGCAGGGAGGCCAGGGAGGCAGGGAGGCAAGGAGGCCAGGGAGGCCAGGGAGGCCAGGGAGGCAGGGAGGCCAGGGAGGCCAGGGAGGCAAGGAGGCCAGGGAGGCAGGGAGGCCAGGGAGGCCAGGGAGGCAGGGAGGCCAGGGAGGCCAGGGAGGCAGGGAGGCCAGGGAGGCAAGGAGGCCAGGGAGGCCAGGGAGGCCAGGGAGGCAAGGAGGCCAGGGAGGCCAGGGAGGCAGGGAGGCCAGGGAGTTCAGGGAGGCAAGGAGGCCAGGGAGGCCAGGGAGGCAGGGAGGCAGGGAGGCCAGGGAGGCAAGGAGGCCAGGGAGGCCAGGGAGGCCAGGGAGGCCAGGGAGGGAGGCAGGGAGGCCAGGGAGGCCAGGGAGGCAAGGAGGCCAGGGAGGCCAGGGAGGCAGGGAGGCCAGGGAGGCAGGGAGGCCAGGGAGGCAGGGAGGCCAGGGGGCCAGGGAGGCAAGGAGGCAGGGAGGCAAGGAGGCCAGGGAGGCAGGGAGGCCAGGGAGGCCAGGGAGGCAGGGAGGCAGGGAGGCAGGGAGGCCAGGGAGGCAGGGAGGCCAGGGAGGCAGGGAGGCCAGGGAGGCAAGGAGGCCAGGGAGGCAGGGAGGCAGGGAGGCAGGGAGGCCAGGGAGGCAAGGAGGCCAGGGAGGCAGGGAGGCAGGGAGGCAGGGAGGCCAGGGAGGCAAGGAGGCCAGGGAGGCAAGGAGGCCAGGGAGGCAAGGAGGCCAGGGAGGCCAGGGAGGGCAGGGAGGCCAGGGAGGCAGGGAGGCAGGGAGGCAGGGAGGCCAGGGAGGCCAGGGACAATACTATCAAGGCTCTAAATATCCATCACTGGCTCTCCAAAACATCCACAAAAGGTTTTTTCCTGTCTTTGGACGCAGAGAAGGCGTTGGACAGGGTGGCCTGGGACTATATGGAAGCGACTTTAAGAGTAATGGGTTTCCCATCGCATCTACTCCAAATGATCCTGGCGCTATACTCTGCACCTACAGCTAAACTTAGGATCAATGGCCGCCTGTCGAACGCCTTCTCTGTCTCAAACGGAACCCGTCAGGGATGCCCCCCGGTCACTATACTGTACTGACCACTATACTACACTGTCCACTATACTACACTGTCCACTATACTACACTGTCCACTATACTGTACTGTCCACTACACTATACTGTCCACTATACTACACTGTCCACTACACTACACTGTCCACTATACTACACTGTCCACTATACTGTACTGTCCACTATACTACACTGTCCACTATACTACACGTGTCCACTATACTACACTGTCCACTATACTGTACTGTCCACTACACTATACTGTCCACTATACTACTCTGTCCACTACACTACACTGTCCACTATACTACACTGTCCACTATACTGTACTGTCCACTATACTACACTGTCCACTATACTGTACTGTCCACTACACTATACTGTCCACTATACTACACTGTCCACTATACTACACTGTCCACTATACTACACTGTCCACTATACTACACTGTCCACTATACTGTACTGTCCACTACACTATACTGTCCACTATACTATACTGTCCACTATACTACACTGTCCACTATACTACACTGTCCACTATACTACACTGTCCACTATACTACACTGTCCACTATACTACACTGTCCACTATACTACACTGTCCACTACACTACACTGTCCACTATACTATACTGTCCACTATACTGTACTGTCCACTACACTATACTGTCCACTATACTATACTGTCCACTATACTACACTGTCCACTATACTACACTGTCCACTATACTACACTGTCCACTATACTACACTGTCCACTATACTGTACTGTCCACTACACTATACTGTCCACTATACTATACTGTCCACTATGCTACACTGTCCACTATACTACACTGTCCACTATACTACACTGTCCACTATACTACACTGTCCACTATACTATACTGTCCACTATACTACACTGTCCACTATACTGTACTGTCCACTACACTATACTGTCCACTATACTATACTGTCCACTATACTACACTGTCCACTATACTACACTGTCCACAATACTACACTGTCCACTATACTACACTGTCCACTATACTACACTGTCCACTATACTACACTGTCCACTACACTGTACTGTCCACTATACTACACTGTCCACTACACTACACTGTCCACTACACTGTACTGACCACTACACTACACTGTCCACTACACTGTACTGACCACTATACTACACTGTCCACTACACTATACTGACCACTACACTATACTGACCACTACACTATACTGTCCACTACACTACACTGTCCACTACACTATACTGACCACTACACCACACTGTCCACTACACTATACTGACCACTACACCACACTGTCCACTACACTATACTGACCACAATACTACACTGTCCACTACACTACACTGTCCACTACACTATACTGACCACTACACTACACTGTCCACTACACTGTACTGACCACAATACTACACTGACCACTATACTACACTGTCCACTATACTACACTGTCCACTATACTACACTGTCCACTATACTACACTGTCCACTATACTATACTGTCCACTATACTACACTGTCCACTATACTACACTGTCCACTATACTGTACTGTCCACTACACTACACTGTCCACTACACTGTACTGACCACCACACTGTTCACTACACCACACTGTCCACTACACTATACTGACCACTACACTACACTACACTGTCCACTACACTGTACTGTCCACTATACTACACTGTCCACTACACTATACTGACCACTACACTATACACTATACTGACCACAATACTACACTGTACTGACCACTATACTACACTGTCCACTACACTACACTGTCCACTACACTATACTGACCACTACACTGTCCACTACACTATACTGACCACTACACTACACTGTCCACTACACTACACTGTCCACTACACTATACTGACCACTACACTATACACTATACTGACCACAATACTACACTGTACTGACCACTATACTACACTGTCCACTACACTGTACTGACCACCACACTGTTCACTACACTACACTGTCCACTACACTATACTGACCACTACACTACACTGTCCACTACACTACACTGTCCACTACACTATACTGACCACTACACTATACACTATACTGACCACAATACTACACTGTACTGACCACTATACTACACTGTCCACTACACTACACTGTACACTACACTATACTGACCACTACACTACACTGTCCACTACACTGTACTGTCCACTATACTACACTGTCCACTACACTATACTGACCACTACACTATACACTATACTGACCACAATACTACACTGTACTGACCACTATACTACACTGTCCACTACACTACACTGTCCACTACACTGTACTGATCACCACACTGTTCACTACACCACACTGTCCACTACACTATACTGACCACTACACTACACTGTCCACTACACTATACTGACCACTACACTACACTGTCCACTACACTACACTGTCCACTACACTATACTGACCACTACACTATACACTATACTGACCACAATACTACACTGTACTGACCACTATACTACACTGTCCACTACACTACACTGTCCACTACACTGTACTGACCACCACACTGTTCACTACACTATACTGACCACTACACTACACTGTCCACTACACTACACTGTCCACTACACTATACTGACCACTACACTATACACTATACTGACCACAATACTACACTGTACTGACCACTATACTACACTGTCCACTACACTACACTGTACACTACACTGTACTGACCACCACACTGTCCACTACACTATACTGACCACTACACTACACTGTCCACTACACTACACTGTACACTATACTGTTCTGCCTAGTCTTCCTATACTGACACTACATATACGGCGCCTGTCTCTTCTCCCTCCCCCCCCCCCCCCCGTGTTTATCTATTTCTCACCTTATTGTCTTGCATCGGTCTGGAGGAGGAGGATGAGAAGACAGCGGCCCCGGCGCTCACACTCTCCAGTGCTCGTCTCCCCTGCGCTCTGGCCGCCATATTCATTTTTCCCGGTGCACTGTGATTGGGCGAATGGAGGTCATGTGCGGAGGCGGGACTTCAGGAGCAACTGTGATCGCGGATAGGCCAGCCCCACGCCGCACATGACCCCCATACACCCAGTCACAGGGCGCCAAACACTAGACATGCGGAGCGCGGGGGACACAGGAAAATAAATTAGGAGGAGGCAGCCAGTAGTGACACTACTGGCACGAAATTGCGCCCCCCTAAATGTCGCGCCCCCACGCTACGCCACTGATCCCCATAAAGCTACCCACCTCCTTTTTTACATCATACAAGCGTATGTGCAGGACTTTTATCTGGGCGTCCAAGACCCCCCAACTAAGCTGGGATAGGCTAGTACTCCCCAAGCTATTAGGGGGCCTTGGCCTCCCCAACATTCAAAAATACCACTGGGCATGTCATTTAACTAGGATTGTAGATTAGGGTGACCAGACTTCCCCGGAGGAAGTTTGTCCCCGTTTGTGTCCCCGCTTTGCAGGGCTGGGGAAGTCTGGTCACTGACAGTTCGAGAGAACAGACTGCTTTCTCCCGTCCATAGGACAGGAGAATCAGTCTGCATATTAGGGGCCGGTGGCTGCAGCTGAGCAGAGTGTCTCACATACAGCTCAACGAGTTCACTCCCCCCTCCCAGCAACTGACAGGAGGTGAGCGATGCATACAGCTCCTCCTCCTGTCCCTGTTCCCCGCCCACTCTCCTAAACCGACATACAGCTCCTCCTCCTGTCCCTGTTCCCCGCCCACTCTCCTATCCCGACATACAGCTCCTCCTCCTGTCCCTGTTCCCCACCCAATCTCCTATCCCGACATACAGCTCCTCCTCCTGTCCCTGTTCCCAGCCCACTCTCCTATCCCGACATACAGCTCCTCCTCCTGTCCCTGTTCCCCGCCCAATCTCCTATCCCGACATACAGCTCCTCCTCCTGTCCCTGTTCCCCGCCCACTCTCCTATCCCGACATACAGCTCCTCCTCCTGTCCCTGTTCTCCGCCCACTCTCCTATCCCGACATACAGCTCCTCCTCCTGTCCCTGTTCCCCGCCCACTCTCCTATCCCGACATACAGCTCCTCCTCCTGTCCCTGTTCCCCGCCCACTCTCCTATCCCGACATACAGCTCCTCCTCCTGTCCCTGTTCCCCGCCCACTCTCCTATCCCGACATACAGCTCCTCCTCCTGTCCCTGTTCCCCGCCCAATCTCCTATCCCGACATACAGCTCCTCCTCCTGTCCCTGTTCCCCGCCCAATCTCCTATCCCGACATACAGCTCCTCCTCCTGTCCCTGTTCTCCGCCCACTCTCCTATCCCGACATACAGCTCCTCCTCCTGTCCCTGTTCCCCGCCCACTCTCCTATCCCGACATACAGCTCCTCCTCCTGTCCCTGTTCCCCGCCCACTCTCCTATCCCGACATACAGCTCCTCCTCCTGTCCCTGTTCCCCGCCCACTCTCCTATCCCGACATACAGCTCCTCCTCCTGTCCCTGTTCCCCGCCCAATCTCCTATCCCGACATACAGCTCCTCCTCCTGTCCCTGTTCCCCGCCCAATCTCCTATCCCGACATACAGCTCCTCCTCCTGTCCCTGTTCCCCGCCCACTCTCCTATCCCGACATACAGCTCCTCCTCCTGTCCCTGTTCCCCGCCCACTCTCCTATCCCGACATACAGCTCCTCCTCCTGTTCCTGTTTCCCGCCCACTCTCCTATCCCGACATACAGCTCCTCCTCCTGTCCCTGTTCCCCGCCCAATCTCCTATCCCGACATACAGCTCCTCCTCCTGTCCCTGTTCCCCGCCCACTCTCCTATCCCGACATACAGCTCCTCCTCCTGTCCCTGTTCCCCGCCCACTCTCCTATCCCGACATACAGCTCCTCCTCCTGTCCCTGTTCCCCGCCCACTCTCCTATCCCGACATACAGCTCCTCCTCCTGTCCCTGTTCCCCGCCCACTCTCCTATCCCGACATACAGCTCCTCCTCCTGTCCCTGTTCCCCGCCCACTCTCCTATCCCGACATACAGCTCCTCCTCCTGTCCCTGTTCCCCGCCCACTCTCCTATCCCGACATACAGCTCCTCCTCCTGTCCCTGTTCCCCGCCCAATCTCCTATCCCGACATACAGCTCCTCCTCCTGTCCCTGTTCCCCGCCCAATCTCCTATCCCAACATACAGCTCCTCCTCCTGTCCCTGTTCCCTGCCCACTCTCCTATCCCGACATACAGCTCCTCCTCCTGTCCCTGTTCCCCGCCCACTCTCCTATCCCGACATACAGCTCCTCCTCCTGTCCCTGTTCCCCGCCCACTCTCCTATCCCGACATACAGCTCCTCCTCCTGTCCCTGTTCCCCGCCCAATCTCCTATCCCGACATACAGCTCCTCCTCCTGTCCCTGTTCCCCGCCCACTCTCCTATCCCGACATACAGCTCCTCCTCCTGTCCCTATTCCCCGCCCACTCTCCTATCCCGACATACAGCTCCTCCTCCTGTCCCTGTTCCCCGCCCACTCTCCTATACCGACTTACAGCTCCTCCTCCTGTCCCTGTTCCCCGCCCAATCTCCTATCCCGACATACAGCTCCTCCTCCTGTCCCTGTTCCCCGCCCACTCTCCTATCCCGACATACAGCTCCTCCTCCTGTCCCTGTTCCCCGCCCACTCTCCTATCCCGACATACAGCTCCTCCTCCTGTCCCTGTTCCCCGCCCACTCTCCTATCCCGACATACAGCTCCTCCTCCTGTCCCTGTTCCCCGCCCAATCTCCTATTCCGACATACAGCTCCTCCTCCTGTCCCTGTTCCCCGCCCACTCTCCTATCCCGACATACAGCTCCTCCTCCTGTCCCTGTTCCCCGCCCACTCTCCTATCCCGACATACAGCTCCTCCTCCTGTCCCTGTTCCCCGCCCACTCTCCTATCCCGACATACAGCTCCTCCTCCTGTCCCTGTTCCCCGCCCACTCTCCTATCCCGACATACAGCTCCTCCTCCTGTCCCTGTTCCCCGCCCACTCTCCTATCCCGACATACAGCTCCTCCTCCTGTCCCTGTTCCCCGCCCAATCTCCTATCCTGACATACAGCTCCTCCTCCTGTCCCTGTTCCCCGCCCACTCTCCTATCCCGACATACAGCTCCTCCTCCTGTCCCTGTTCCCCGCCCAATCTCCTATCCCGACATACAGCTCCTCCTCCTGTCCCTGTTCCCCGCCCACTCTCCTATCCCGACATACAGCTCCTCCTCCTGTCCCTGTTCCCCGCCCATTCTCCTATCCCGACATACAGCTCCTCCTCCTGTCCCTGTTCCCCGCCCACTCTCCTATCCCGACATACAGCTCCTCCTCCTGTCCCTGTTCCCCGCCCAATCTCCTATCCCGACATACAGCTCCTCCTCCTGTCCCTGTTCCCCGCCCACTCTCCTATCCCGACATACAGCTCCTCCTCCTGTCCCTGTTCCCCGCCCACTCTCCTATCCCGACATACAGCTCCTCCTCCTGTCCCTGTTCCCCGCCCACTCTCCTATCCCGACATACAGCTCCTCCTCCTGTCCCTGTTCCCCGCCCACTCTCCTATCCCGACATACAGCTCCTCCTCCTGTCCCTGTTCCCCGCCCATTCTCCTATCCCGACATACAGCTCCTCCTCCTGTCCCTGTTCCCCGCCCACTCTCCTATCCCGACATACAGCTCCTCCTCCTGTCCCTGTTCCCCGCCCACTCTTCTATCCCGACATACAGCTCCTCCTCCTGTCCCTGTTCCCCGCCCACTCTCCTATCCCGACATACAGCTCCTCCTCCTGTCCCTGTTCCCCGCCCAATCTCCTATCCCGACATACAGCTCCTCCTCCTGTCCCTGTTCCCCGCCCAATCTCCTATCCCGACTTACAGCTCCTCCTCCTGTCCCTGCCCACTCTCCTATCCCGACATACAGCTCCTCCTCCTGTCCCTGTTCCCCGCCCACTCTCCTATCCCGACATACAGCTCCTCCTCCTGTCCCTGTTCCCCGCCCAATCTCCTATCCCGACATACAGCTCCTCCTCCTGTCCCTGTTCCCCGCCCACTCTCCTATCCCGACATACAGCTCCTCCTCCTGTCCCTGTTCCCCGCCCACTCTCCTATCCCGACATACAGCTCCTCCTCCTGTCCCTGTTCCCCGCCCACTCTCCTATCCCGACATACAGCTCCTCCTCCTGTCCCTGTTCCCCGCCCACTCTCCTATCCCGACATACAGCTCCTCCTCCTGTCCCTGTTCCCCGCCCATTCTCCTATCCCGACATACAGCTCCTCCTCCTGTCCCTGTTCCCCGCCCACTCTCCTATCCCGACATACAGCTCCTCCTCCTGTCCCTGTTCCCCGCCCACTCTTCTATCCCGACATACAGCTCCTCCTCCTGTCCCTGTTCCCCGTCCACTCTCCTATCCCGACATACAGCTCCTCCTCCTGTCCCTGTTCCCCGCCCACTCTCCTATCCCGACATACAGCTCCTCCTCCTGTCCCTGTTCCCCGCCCACTCTCCTATCCCGACATACAGCTCCTCCTCCTGTCCCTGTTCCCCGCCCAATCTCCTATCCCGACATACAGCTCCTCCTCCTGTCCCTGTTCCCCGCCCACTCTCCTATCCCGACATACAGCTCCTCCTCCTGTCCCTGTTCCCCGCCCACTCTCCTATCCCGACATACAGCTCCTCCTCCTGTCCCTGTTCCCCGCCCAATCTCCTATCCCGACATACAGCTCCTCCTCCTGTCCCTGTTCCCCGCCCAATCTCCTATGCCGACATACAGCTCCTCCTCCTGTCCCTGCCCACTCTCCTATCCCGACATACAGCTCCTCCTCCTGTCCCTGTTCCCCGCCCACTCTCCTATCCCGACATACAGCTCCTCCTCCTGTCCCTGTTCCCCGCCCACTCTCCTATCCCGACATACAGCTCCTCCTCCTGTCCCTGTTCCCCGCCCACTCTCCTATCCCGACATACAGCTCCTCCTCCTGTCCCTGTTCCCAGCCCAATCTCCTATCCCGACATACAGCTCCTCCTCCTGTCCCTGTTCCCCGCCCACTCTCCTATCCCGACATACAGCTCTTCCTCCTGTCCCTGTTCCCCGCCCATTCTCCTATCCCGACATACAGCTCCTCCTCCTGTCCCTGTTCCCCGCCCACTCTCCTATCCCGACATACAGCTCCTCCTCCTGTCCCTGTTCCCCGCCCACTCTCCTATCCCGACATACAGCTCCTCCTCCTGTCCCTGTTCCCCGCCCAATCTCCTATTCCGACATACAGCTCCTCCTCCTGTCCCTGTTCCCCGCCCACTCTCCTATCCTGACATACAGCTCCTCCTCCTGTCCCTGTTCCCCGCCCACTCTCCTATCCCGACATACAGCTCCTCCTCCTGTCCCTGTTCCCCGCCCAATCTCCTATCCCGACATACAGCTCCTCCTCCTGTCCCTGTTCCCCGCCCACTCTCCTATCCCGACATACAGCTCCTCCTCCTGTCCCTGTTCCCCGCCCACTCTCCTATCCCGACATACAGCTTCTCCTCCTGTCCCTGTTCCCCGCCCAATCTCCTATCCCGACATACAGCTCCTCCTCCTGTCCCTGTTCCCCGCCCAATCTCCTATCCCGACATACAGCTCCTCCTCCTGTCCCTGTTCCCCGCCCACTCTCCTATCCCGACATACAGCTCCTCCTCCTGTCCCTGTTCCCCGCCCACTCTCCTATCCCGACATACAGCTCCTCCTCCTGTCCCTGTTCCCCGCCCACTCTCCTATCCCGACATACAGCTCCTCCTCCTGTCCCTGTTCCCCGCCCACTCTCCTATCCCGACATACAGCTCCTCCTCCTGTCCCTGTTCCCCGCCCACTCTCCTATCCCGACATACAGCTGTGTGCAGGAGAGAGAGGGGAGATATGAAGAAAACCAGCTACACATTCCAAGCTGTGTGAAGTAGGCCTGAGCCACCAACATCCAGCCTTGTCCCTCCAGTGAGTGAGCTCTGCATTTACACTTTGATCAGTGAACTGTCCCTATCTCCCTCCCTTCTCTCCTCTACCTATCTCCCTCCCTTCTCTCCTCTACCTATCTCCCTCCCTTCTCTCCTCTACCTATCTCCCTCCCTTCTCTCCTCTACCTATCTCCCTCCCTTCTCTCCTCTACCTATCTCCCTCCCTTCTCTCCTCTACCTATCTCCCTCCCTTCTCTCCTCTACCTATCTCCCTCCCCCCTTTGTGCTTCCAATTTCCATTTAGCACTTTTATGCAGCAAATACTTTGCTTTTTTTTTGTGTGATGTGAAACATTGTGGAATGAATACAACTATCCTTGATGATCACGCTCCATAGACTTTTGAAGGACTCACACTTGTCTTCAGGATCATCCATGTTAGCATTTAAAAGTGTACACGGACTTCATATTATATATGGTTTAGATTGTTCAGTTTTTCATCAATCATTACACAAGCGCTGCCATTAGCTCTGTAAGCTTTTCATTTATCATTTAGCAGTGTTTTTTCTAGTTTTAGAGGCACTTTTTGAGGCGGCTGCTGTTGCCATTAATTTTTGGCTGTTGTTACATAGAAGGTGAGGGTGAAAAAAGACACAAGTCCATCAAGTCCAACCTATGTGTGTGATTATATGTCAGTATTACATTATATATCCCTGTATATTGCGGTCATTCAGGTGATTATCTAATAGTTTCTTGAAGCTATCAATGCTCCCCGCTGAGACCACCGCCTGTGGAAGGGAATTCCACATCCTTGCCGCTCTTACAGTAAAGAACCCTCTACGTAGTTTAAGGTTAAACCTCTTTTCTTCTAATTGTAATGAGTGGCCCCGAGTCTTATTAAACTCTCTTCTGCGAAAAAGTTTTATCCCTATTGTGGGGTCACCAGTCCGGTATTTATATATTGTGGGGTCACCAGTCCGGTATTTATATATTGTGTGGTCACCAGTCCGGTATTTATATATTGTGGGGCCACCAGTCCGGTATTTATATATTGCTTGGTCACCAGTCCGGTATTTATATATTGTGGGGTCACCAGTCCGGTATTTGTATATTGTGGGGTCACCAGTCCGGTATTTATATATTGGGGGGTCACCAGTCCGGTATTTATATATTGTGGGGTCACCAGTCCGGTATTTATATATTGTGGGGTCACCAGTCCGGTATTTATATATTGTGGGGTCACCAGTCCGGTATTTATATATTGTGGGGTCACCAGTCCGGTATTTATATATTGTGTGGTCACCAGTCCGGTATTTATATATTGTGGGGCCACCAGTCCGGTATTTATATATTGTGGGGTCACCAGTCCGGTATTTATATATTGTGGGGTCACCAGTCCGATATTTATATATTGTGTGGTCACCAGTCCGGTATTTATATATTGTGGGGCCACCAGTCCGGTATTTATATATTGTGTGGTCACCAGTCCGGTATTTATATATTGTGGGGTCACCAGTCCGGTATTTGTATATTGTGGGGTCACCAGTCCGGTATTTATATATTGGGGGGTCACCAGTCCGGTATTTATATATTGGGGGGTCACCAGTCCGGTATTTATATATTGTGGGGCCACCAGTCCGGTATTTATATATTGTGGGGTCACCAGTCCGGTATTTATATATTGTGTGGTCACCAGTCCGGTATTTATATATTGTGGGGTCACCAGTCCGGTATTTGTATATTGTGGGGTCACCAGTCCGGTATTTATATATTGGGGGGTCACCAGTCTGGTATTTATATATTGTGGGGTCACCAGTCCGGTATTTATATATTGTGGGGTCACCAGTCCGGTATTTATATATTGTGGGGTCACCAGTCCGGTATTTATATATTGTGGGGTCACCAGTCCGGTATTTGTATATTGTGGGGTCACCAGTCCGGTATTTATATAATGAAATCATATCCCCTCTCAAGCGTCTCTTCTCCAGAGAGAATAAGTTCAGAGCTCACAACCTTTCCTCATAACTAAGATCCTCCAGACCCTTTATTAGCTTTGTTGCCCTTCTTTGTAGTTGCTCCATTTCCAGTACATCCTTCCTGAGGACTGGTGCCCAGAACTGGACAGCATACTCCAGGTGCAGCCGGACCAGAGTCTTGTAGAGCGGGAGAATTATCGTTTTATCTCTGCAGTTGATCCCTTTTTAATGCCAATATTCTGTTTGCTTTATTAGCAGCAGCTTGGCATTGCATGTCATTGCTGAGCCTATCATCTACTAGGACCCCCAGGTCCTTTTCCATCCTAGATCCCCCCAGAGGTTCTCCCCCCAGTCTATAGATTGCATTCATATTTTTGCCACCCAAATGCATTATTTTACATTTTTCTACATTGAACCTCATTTGCCATGTAGTTGCCCCTCCCCCATTCATTTGTTCAGATCTTCTTGCAAGGTTTCCACATCCTGCGGAGAAGTTATTGCCCTGCTTAGCTTAGTATCGTCTGCAAATACAGAGATTGAACTGTTTATCCCATCCTCCAGATCGTTTATGAACAAATTAAATAGGATTGGTCCCAGCACAGAACCCTGGGGGACCCCACTACCCACCCCGGACCATTCTGAGTACTCCCCATTTATCACCACCCTCTGAACTCGCCCTTGTAGCCAGTTTTCAATCCATGTACTCACCCTATGGTCCATGCCAACGCACCTTATTTTGTACAGTAAACGTTTATGGGGAACTGTGTCAAATGCTTTTGCAAAATCCAGATACACCACGTCTACGGGCCTTCCTTTATCTAGATGGCAACTCACCTCCTCATAGAAGGTTAATAGATTGGTTTGGCAAGAACGATTCTTCATGAATCCATGCTGATTACTGCTAATGATATCGTTCTTATTACTAAAATCTTGTATATAGTCCCCTATCATCCCCTCCAAGAGTTTACATACTATTGATGTTAGGCTAACTGGTCTGTAATTCCCAGGGATGTATTTTGGGCCCTTTTTAAATATTGGTGCTACATTGGCTTTTCTCCAATCAGCTGGTACCATTCCAGTCAGTAGACTGTCTGTAAAAATTAGGAACAACGGTCTGGCAATCACTTGACTGAGTTCCCTAAGTACCCTCGGATGCAAGCCATCTGGTCCCGGTGATTTATTAATGTTAAGTTTCTCAAGTCTAATTTTAATTCTGTCCTCTGTTAACCATGTAGGTGCTTCCTGTGTTGTGTCATGAGGATAAACACTGCAGTTTTGGTTACTGAAGCCCCCCGATTCACTCGTGAAGACTGAGGAGAAGAATAAATTGTTATTTACTCTGCTTACTATTTTCACTTCCCCTGAGCGCTCGTTTTTAGATGTGACATTGGGCCTTGTCAGATTTAGCTTTGAAAAAAATATATATGATCCAATTCCCCCATCTACACATTCTAAGTGGGTGGGGGAATCCAGTGGCCAAACAACCAGGTTGCGGTTCTGCCCCTGTAATAGACAGCGCTGGTCTCTGTCTCCATGGTAAGCACATTAGGACCCAGTGCTGGTTACTTTATGGGGCTGATGGGCACATGTGCAGAAGCACGAGTACAATTGGTTGTAAACAGCTGAGCCTTCCACGGTCGCTTAGCAGCGGTAGCACTGTCTAGCCATCTCTGACATGCTGATCGAGATGCCATCCAAGTGATGCTCCCAGTCGGATCTAATATTAAATAAAATAGTAATTTAATTGATCAGAGCCCCAACTTTACTGGCATGGAGCCCACATATCTGCTAAACATATTTTTGATACATACAGTATGATTGTACTTTGGATTCTTATAAATATTGTGTTTATTAGATCCGACTGGGAGCGTCACCTGGATCACATCTCGATCGGCATGACAATAGTACTGCTTCCAGGTGACCGATGTGGGACTCAGCTGTCTACAACCAATAGTGCCAGCCCTCCCCCGCATGCACCCATCAGACCCATAATGTAACCAGACTGCCACCGCTGCCATGGAGATAGAGAAGTCAGAGCAGCGCTATGAAAAGCAGGTGCTCTAATGGCAGCAGATCACCAGGGCCTGATCACAAGTGTGACCTTTGCAACCCTGGTAATTGTGCCACTGCGTTGGACCCTTATATGGAGTTCCCTGGTGTGCTGGTGACATATATATTGCTTTCTGTCACTGTAGGGTGGGTCCAAGATGTAGGAAGGGAGCCCACTGCAGAACACATGAAAAGGGTCATAATAAAAGGGCCCCGCAACAGGAGTAAAGAGCCCCAGGATCAGTGGGAAGGGCCATGGGACCAGAGAAAAGGGCCCCGGGACCAAATAAATTAGGGGGGTCCACCAAGGATTTTTTGCACCAGGGCCCTAAAGGTTCTAGTTACACCTCTGGATAACCCTACTCTATATTTAAGTCCCACTGGGCCCATTGGGGCTTGGGCTGTTCGGATGGTGGGGGGGGGGGGGTTGAGTGCTGCTGGATTATACAGAGTGGGGATCTCCCACTTACTCAACTGTCAGAGGAAGTCCCGCCTCCTGGACTGCCTCCTATGATAGGCAGCACACTGATGATACCTTTTAAAGAAGGCAGGACATCCTCTGAGAACAGCAGCCACACGGGGTAAACAGGAAATCCATCTCCTCTCCTCTAGGTGAGGCTGCATTTGTGGGCACTAAACAGGCTGCATTGATGGGCACTGAATAGGCTGAGCTGCTGGGCACTGAACAGGCTGCATTGATGGGCATTAAACAGGCTGCATTTATGGGCACTGAACAGGCTGAGCTGCTGGGCACTGAACAGGCTGAGCTGCTGGGCACTGAACAGGCTGAGCTGATGGCTGCTGAGCTGCTGGGCACTGAACAGGCTGAGCTGCTGGGCACTGAACAGGCTGCATTGATGGGCATTAAACAGGCTGCATTTATGGGCACTGAACAGGCTGAGCTGCTGGGCACTGAACAGGCTGCATTGATGGGCATTAAACAGGCTGCATTTATGGGCACTGAACAGGCTGAGCTGATGGCTGCTGAGCTGCTGTGCACTGAACAGGCTGAGCTGCTGGGCACTGAACAGGCTGAGCTGCTGGGCACTGAACAGGCTGAGCTGCTGGGCACTGAACAGGCTGCATTGATGGGCATTAAACAGGCTGCATTGATGGGCACTGAGCAGGCTGAGCTAATGGGCAATGAGCAGGCTGACCTAATGGGCACTGAGCAGGCTGAGCTAATGGGCACTGAGCAGGCTGCATTGATGGGCACTGAGCAGGCTGCGTGGATGGGCACTGAGCAGGCTTCATTGATGGGCACTGAACAGGCTGAGCTAATGGACACTGAACAGGCTGAGCTGATGGGCACTGAACAGACTGAGCTGATGGGCACTGAACAGGCTGAGCTGCTGGGCACTGAACAGGCTGCATTGATGGGCATTAAACAGGCTGCATTTATGGGCACTGAACAGGCTGAGCTGATGGCTGCTGAGCTGCTGTGCACTGAACAGGCTGAGCTGATGGCTGCTGAGCTGCTGGGCACTGAACAGGCTGAGCTGCTGGGCACTGAACAGGCTGCATTGATGGGCATTAAACAGGCTGCATTGATGGGCACTGAGCAGGCTGAGCTAATGGGCACTGAGCAGGCTTCATTGATGGGCACTGAACAGGCTGAGCTGATGGGCACTGAACAGGTTGCATTGATGAACACTAAACAGGCTGAGCTGCTGGGCACTGAACAGGCTGCATTGATGGGCACTAAACAGGCTGAGCTAATGGACACTGAACAGGATGAGCTGATGAACACTGAACAGGCTGAGCTGATGGGCACTGAACAGACTGAGCTGATGGGCACTGAACAGGCTGAGCTGATTGGCACTAAACCGTCTGAGCGGATTAGCACTGAAAAGGCTGGGCTAATGGGCACTGATCACGTGGCATTGATGGGCACTGAACAGGCTGCATTGATGGGCACTGATCAGGCTGCATTGATGGGCACTGATCAGGCTGCATTGATGGGCAATGATCTGGCTGAGCTAATGGGCACTGAACAGGCTGAGCTGATGGGCACTGGAAAGGCTGGGCTGATGGGCACTGAACAGGCTGCATTGATGGGCAATGATCTGGCTGAGCTAATGGGCACTGAACAGGCTGCATTGATGGGCAATGAACAGGCTGCATTGATGGGCACTGAACAGGCTGAGCTGATGGGCACTGAACAGGCTGAGCTGATGGGCACTGAACAGGCTGCATTGATGGGCATTAAACAGGCTGCATTTATGGGCACTGAACAGGCTGAGCTGCTGGGCACTGAACAGGCTGAGCTGCTGGGCACTGAACAGGCTGAGCTGCTGGGCACTGAACAGGCTGCATTGATGGGCATTAAACAGGCTGCATTGATGGGCACTGAGCAGGCTGAGCTAATGGGCAATGAGCAGGCTGACCTAATGGGCACTGAGCAGGCTGAGCTAATGGGCACTGAGCAGGCTGCATTGATGGGCACTGAGCAGGCTGCGTGGATGGGCACTGAGCAGGCTTCATTGATGGGCACTGAACAGGCTGAGCTAATGGACACTGAACAGGCTGAGCTGATGGGCACTGAACAGGCTGAGCTGATGGGCACTGAACAGACTGTGCTGATGGGCACTGAACAGACTGAGCTGATGGGCACTGAACAAGCTGAGCTGCTGGGCACTGAACAGGCTGCATTGATGGGCATTAAACAGGCTGCATTTATGGGCACTGAACAGGCTGAGCTGATGGCTGCTGAGCTGCTGTGCACTGAACAGGCTGAGCTGATGGCTGCTGAGCTGCTGGGCACTGAACAGGCTGAGCTGCTGGGCACTGAACAGGCTGCATTGATGGGCATTAAACAGGCTGCATTGATGGGCACTGAGCAGGCTGAGCTAATGGGCACTGAGCAGGCTTCATTGATGGGCACTGAACAGGCTGAGCTGATGGGCACTGAACAGGTTGCATTGATGAACACTAAACAGGCTGAGCTGCTGGGCACTGAACAGGCTGCATTGATGGGCACTAAACAGGCTGAGCTAATGGACACTGAACAGGATGAGCTGATGAACACTGAACAGGCTGAGCTGATGGGCACTGAACAGACTGAGCTGATGGGCACTGAACAGGCTGAGCTGATTGGCACTAAACCGTCTGAGCGGATTAGCACTGAAAAGGCTGGGCTAATGGGCACTGATCACGTGGCATTGATGGGCACTGAACAGGCTGCATTGATGGGCACTGATCAGGCTGCATTGATGGGCACTGATCAGGCTGCATTGATGGGCAATGATCTGGCTGAGCTAATGGGCACTGAACAGGCTGAGCTGATGGGCACTGGAAAGGCTGGGCTGATGGGCACTGAACAGGCTGCATTGATGGGCAATGATCTGGCTGAGCTAATGGGCACTGAACAGGCTGCATTGATGGGCAATGAACAGGCTGCATTGATGGGCACTGATCAGACTGAGCTAATGGGCACTGAACAGGCTGAGCTGATGGGCACTGAACAGGCTGAGCTGATGGGCACTGAACAGGCTGACCTGATGGACACTGAACAGGTTGCATTGATGGGCACTGAACAGGCCGAGATGATTGGCACTAAACTGGCTGCATTGATGGGAACTGATCAGACTGAGCTAATGAGCACTGAACAGACTGCATTGATGGGCACTGAACAGGCTGCATTGATGGGCACTGAACAGGCTGAATTGATGGACACTGAACAAGCTGAGGTGATGGGCACTGGTGAGGTTACATTAATTGGCACTGGTGAGGCTGCATTGATTGGCACTGGTGAGGCTGCATTGATTGGCACTGGTGAGGCTGCATTGATTGGCACTGGTGAGGCTGCATTGATTAGATTTGGTGAGGCTCCATTGATTGGCACTGGCGAGGCTGTATTGATGAGCACTGGTGAGGCTGCATTGATGGGCACTGATGAGGCCACGCTGATAAGCACTGGTGAGTATAATACACTCTTCAAATGTTCTTTAAAATGCATGGTTTTCCCTTTTATGAACAAGAAAATAATGACGTTATGCGGTTGGGCTGGTATAAAATGATTTCCAGAAATAATTGTATATATCATACAATCATTACATACACACATACCACATACACAGCATATATCATTTGAGGAAAATATGCTTATAAACTAGTTTACTATTTGCCAATCAAAAAAAAAAATGTCCCCGGATTTCATTTTAAAAATCTGGTCACCTTATTGTAGATTGGCATCTGCATCGTTCCAATAAAGCCTGGATTACACTTGAAGACTCTTTCACTAAAACCCCGCTGTCACATCTACCCTGGATCAATCACAACTCCATTCCTAGAGATTTGGTGACACATCCCTTTATTGGAGCCACATTGTCCCACCTTAAATTAGCCGGCAAAGCACTGGATTACACAGCGCACCCAGGCCCTATGACCCCTTTGGTCCGTAATCCTGACTTCCTGCCAGGCCTTGCCTTAAGAGATCTGCACAGGGAATCATGCACAGCCCCCATCAGGGCACACCACTTCTTCCAAAATGGTGAACTCCTCCCCCACCAAGCCATGGCAGCCAAACTCACTGAATACAACATCCCCTTTTACAAGTACCTACAATTAAGACACTTTTTTACTGACGCCAAATCCATCTCACTGTGGTACCGAGATCGTACACCCTTTGATATGTGATAGTTCAGAACCCCAACGTCATGTGATCTCTACTGTTTACACATTCTTATTTTCAAATTGCAAAATTAAAGATGATAAGCTTATCCATCGTTGGGAATCAGAACTGTCTATAGACTTAACCTCCACTGAATGGGAACGTATACACAACCATATTCATAAGGACTCCATTAATGTATCCACCCAGGAAAACAGATACAAAATATTCACCAACTGGTACAGGACACCTGATAAGATCCACAAAATGCACCCCTCGGTCCCCCCGACATGCTGGCGTTGCAATGCGGCGCTTGGCACCCTCATTCATATCTGGTGGGAATGTCCTCTTATCATACCGTACTGGACGGAAATTCACCGCCTTATCACCCAAATGACCTCTTACACCCCAGACTTCACTCCGGCCCAATACATGCTCCATCACACCTCCATGCCCCTCTCCTCCTACAAAAAATCCCTTACCCTACACCTTATCAATGCAGCCAACCTCTGTGTCCCGGTTCACTGGAGGAGTTCCACACCACCCACAGTGGCTGAATGGTTCAAAAGAGTCGATAGAACGGCCGAGATGGAAAAACTCATTTACCAAGCAAAAGACAATCCCACAAAATTTAATACAACATGGGCTTGCTGGTTACACTTTAGAGTTTCCTCGACGCCGATCATTCCGCCCGGTGACCCAACCTCTCCGCCATGATCGATACTGATCTGTCACAGAAACGTCATAGTGTCTGGCTGATCGTGCCCTCCCCCCGTCCATACCCTTCCTCCGTCCATACCCTCCCCCCGTCCATACCCTTCCTCCGTCCATACCCTTCCTCCGTCCATACCCTCCCTCCGTCCATACCCTCCCTCCGTCCATACCCTCCCTCCGTCCATACCCTCCCTCCGTCCATACCCTCCCTCCGTCCATACCCTCCCTCCGTCCATACCCTTCCTCCGTCCATACCCTCCCTCCGTCCACACCCTCCCTCCGTCCACACCCTCCCTCCGTCCACACCCTCCCTCCGTCCATACCCTCCCTCCGTCCATACCCTCCCCCCGTCCATACCCTTCCTCCGTCCATACCCTTCCTCCGTCCATACCCTCCCTCCGTCCATACCCTCCCTCCGTCCATACCCTCCCTCCGTCCATACCCTCCCTCCGTCCATACCCTCCCTCCGTCCATACCCTCCCTCCGTCCATACCCTTCCTCCGTCCATACCCTCCCTCCGTCCACACCCTCCCTCCGTCCACACCCTCCCTCCGTCCATACCCTCCCTCCGTCCATACCCTTCCTCCGTCCATACCCTCCCTCCGTCCATACCCTCCCTCCGTCCATACCCTCCCCCCGTCCACACCCTCCCCCCGTCCACACCCTCCCTCCGTCCATACCCTTCCTCCGTCCATACCTTCCCTCCGTCCACACCCTCCCCCCGTCCACACCCTCCCTCCGTCCATACCCTCCCTCCGTCCATACCCTCCCTCCGTCCGTACCCTGCCTCCGTCCGTACCCTCCCTCCGTCCGTACCCTCCCTCCGTCCGTACCCTGCCTCCGTCCATACCCTTCCTCCGTCCGTACCCTTCCTCCGTCCGTACCCTTCCTCCGTCCGTACCCTTCCTCCGTCCGTACCCTTCCTCCGTCCATACTCTCCCTCCGTCCACACCCTCCCTCCGTCCACACCCTCCCTCCGTCCATACCCTCCCTCCGTCCATACCCTTCCTCCGTCCATACCCTCCCTCCGTCCATACCCTCCCTCCGTCCATACCCTCCCCCCGTCCACACCCTCCCCCCGTCCACACCCTCCCTCCGTCCATACCCTTCCTCCGTCCATACCTTCCCTCCGTCCACACCCTCCCCCCGTCCACACCCTCCCTCCGTCCATACCCTCCCTCCGTCCATACCCTCCCTCCGTCCGTACCCTTCCTCCGTCCGTACCCTCCCTCCGTCCGTACCCTCCCTCCGTCCGTACCCTGCCTCCGTCCATACCCTTCCTCCGTCCGTACCCTTCCTCCGTCCGTACCCTTCCTCCGTCCGTACCCTTCCTCCGTCCGTACCCTTCCTCCGTCCGTACCCTCCCTCCGTCCATACCCTTCCTCCGTCCATACCCTTCCTCCATCCATACCCTTCCTCCGTCCATACCCTCCCTCCGTCCATACTCTCCCTCCGTCCATACCCTTCCTCCGTCCATACCCTTCCTCCGTCCATACCCTCCCTCCGTCCACACCCTTCCTCCGTCCACACCCTCCCTCCGTCCATACCCTTCCTCCGTCCATACCCTCCCTCCGTCCACACCCTTCCTCCGTCCACACCCTCCCTCCGTCCATACCCTCCCTCCGTCCATACCCTCCCCCCATCCATACCCTTCCTCCGTCCATACCCTTCCTCCGTCCATACCCTCCCTCCGTCCATACCCTTCCTCCTACCCAATTGATCCTCACCGATCATACTTAGGTGATCTCCACACCCTCTCAACCTGATACCAACATAACTCCTTCACTGTTCCGGCAGGAGCACACACCCTAACGGTTTCTGGTCTCCTTACTCCCCCCCCCCACTCCTAAACAACATATTATTATTACGGAGCTGCCTCTCAATCATATGGGTACCGAATAAAACCACACACATTACTACACATGGCCCCCACCCAATCACAGTTAGAACCCTTTAGGGGTGAATGGGTTTAAGGGTGGCTTTGATCGCTACATAACATTACCCCGATTGGACCCCTACCCCCCCACCAACCCCTTCCCCCCCACACCAACCCCTTCCCCCCCACACCAACCCCTCCCCCCACACCAACCCCTCCCCCACACCAACCCCTCCCCCACACCAACCCCTCCCCCACACCAACCGCTTCCCCCACACCAACCCCTCCCCCACACCAACCGCTTCCCCCACACCAACCCCTTCTCCCTCACACGGAGATGCTTAATGATCCTTAGTTTATACACTTGTTAATTAGGATATTCCCGCTTTACCATAGGAATACTTTACTGGGTCAGAACTTCACCTCCATCACTAATACAGAAGTGACCTAGTAAGAGGCTCAGATGGATGTATTTTGAACTCGTTCTTACATTTCTGCTTTATTTATCGATTGTATGAATTATTGATTGTATGAATTATTGATTGTATGACTTATCGATTGTATGAATTATTGATTGTATTAACAGCTTCTGTTTCAATGTATACCTGATAACTGTGACTTTATGTATATCTGAAAAATTTTAATAAACATTTATTGAAAAAAAAAAAATCCAGAAATAACACAATACAAATGTTATAAATGGAGTAAAATAAGTATTTGATCCCCTTAGTAGTTGGTGGAGAAACCCTTGTTGGTGATCACAGAGGTCAGACGTTTCTTGTAGGTGGTGATCAGTTTCCACACATCTCAGGAGGGATTTTCTCTTCTTTACAGATCTTCTCTAAATCCTGAAGGTTTCTTGGCAACTCGAAGTTTCATCTCCTCCATACATTTTCTATAGGATTAAGGTCTGGAGACTGGATAGGCCACTCCATGACCTTCATGTGCTTCTTCTGGAGCCCCTCCTTTGGTGCCTTGGTGATATGTTTTGGGTGATTGTCATGCTGGAAGACCCATCCATGACCCATCTTCAGTGTTCTGGATGAGGGAAGAAGGTTCTCCTCCAAGATCTTACAATACATGGCCCCGTCCATTGGCCCCTCAATATACACTCTCTATATACTCCATATATACTATATATACTCTCTATATACTCCATATACACTATATACACTCTCTATATACTCCATATATACTATATACACTCTCTATATACTCCCCATATATACTATATACACTCTCTATATACTCCCCATATATACTATATACACTCTCTATATACTCCATATATACTATATACACTCTCTATATACTCCATGTATACTATATACACTCTCTATATACTCCATATATACTATATACACTCTCTATATACTCCATATATACTATATACACTCTCTATATACTCCATATATATTATATACACTCTCTATATACTCCATATATATACCACATGAGCCCCTACTGTAGTGTCTGTGGGGGGGGCACAATTATTGTTGGTTGGCTGGGGATCAAATACCGTATTTATCGGCGTATAACACGCACTTTTTTCCCCTTAAAATCAGGGGAAAATTGCGGGTGCGTGTTATATGCCGATCCCCTGCGATCCTGAGCTTCAAAATCGCCGATCGCGATTTGAAAATGGCGCCGCCGGCGCCGAAATACATAGAGCCGATCCTCGGCTCTTCTCGGCCACTTTCGGCTTCACTCGAGCGTCGCCTGAACGGTTGGGATAGCTCTGCTCACAGTCACGCCCATCGCGGGCGGGACTACGAGTGGAGCCGAAAGTGAACGAGAGCCGCTGAGGACCGGCTCTGTGTATTTCGGCACCGGCGGCGCCATTTTCAAATCGCGGTCAGCGATTTTGAAGCTCAGGATCGCAGGGGATCAGACTGCGAGCTACAAGGTTGCACTGGGGCAAAGCTGCAATGGACACTGGGATAAGGCTGCACTGACATGGCTGCACTGACATGGCTGCACTGACATGGCTGCACTGAGAAGGCTGCACTGAGAAGGCTGCACTGAGAAGGCTGCACTGAGAAGGCTGCACTGACATGGCTGCACTGAGAAGGCTGCACTGACATGGCTGCACTGAGAAGGCTGCACTGAGAAGGCTGCACTGAGAAGGCTGCACTGACATGGCTGCACTGACATGGCTGCACTGAGAAGGCTGCACTGACATGGCTGCACTGAGAAGGCTGCACTGAGAAGGCTGCACTGAGAAGGCTGCACTGACATGGCTGCACTGACATGGCTGCACTGAGAAGGCTGCACTGACATGGCTGCACTGAGAAGGCTGCACTGAGAAGGCTGCACTGAGAAGGCTGCACTGAGAAGGCTGCACTGAGAAGGCTGCACTGAGAAGGCTGCACTGGGGCAAAGCTGCACTGAGAAGGCTGCACTGAGAAGGCTGCACTGAGAAGGCTGCACTGAGAAGGCTGCACTGAGAAGGCTGCACTGGGGCAAAGCTGCACTGAGAAGGCTGCACTGAGAAGGCTGCACTGACATGGCTGCACTGAGAAGGCTGCACTGACATGGCTGCACTGAGAAGGCTGCACTGAGAAGGCTGCACTGGGGCAAAGCTGCACTGAGAAGGCTGCACTGACATGGCTGCACTGAGAAGGCTGCACTGACATGGCTGCACTGACATGGCTGCACTGAGAAGGCTGCACTGACATGGCTGCACTGAGAAGGCTGCACTGAGAAGGCTGCACTGAGAAGGCTGCACTGGGGCAAAGCTGCACTGAGAAGGCTGCACTGAGAAGGCTGCACTGGGGCAAAGCTGCACTGAGAAGGCTGCACTGAGAAGGCTGCACTGGGGCAAAGCTGCACTGAGAAGGCTGCACTGAGAAGGCTGCACTGACATGGCTGCACTGAGAAGGCTGCACTGAGAAGGCTGCACTGGGGCAAAGCTGCACTGAGAAGGCTGCACTGACATGGCTGCACTGAGAAGGCTGCACTGAGAAGGCTGCACTGGGGCAAAGCTGCACTGAGAAGGCTGCAATGATGGGCATTTAAATGTAAGTTTTTTTCCCTTCAACTTCCCTCCTAAATTGGGGTGCGTGTTATACGGCGATAAATACAGTACTTATTTTACTCACTGAACTCCATTTATAACATTTGTATTGTGTGATTTTTCTGGATTTTTGGTTGATATTCTGTCTCTATCATATAAAATACACCTATGATAAAAATTATAGACCCTTCATTTCTATGTAAGGGGGCAAAACTTACACAATCTGCAGGGGAGACAATTGGCATTTCCCCCTCTGTATATTACTGTATATGTGACTCTGTGTGTATATACTGTATCTATGGATGTGGTGATGTCATATAAGGAGGAAGATGCAATGTAGAACACACAGACAGATCTCGGACGTCACATTATAAACAATTTCTCATCCAGAGGAATAAAAACAAATCTTTTATTTTCTGACATTTTACTATAAAAATAAATATTTGGAGAAGACGTCCCATTGGGAAGATATAGAAGATAGGGATCATAGGGATCATAGGGAGGATAGGGAAGATAGGGAAGATATAGAAGATAGGGATCATAGGGATCATAAGGAGGATATAGAAGATATAGAAGATAGGGAAGATAGGGATCATAAGGAGGATATAGAAGATAGGGAAGATATAGAAGATAGGGAGGATAGGGAAGATATAGAAGATATAGAAGATATAGAAGATAGGGAGGATATAGACGATAGGGATTATATAGAAGATAAGGAGGATTGGGAAGATATAGAAGATAGGGAGGATAGGGAAGGTATAGAAGATAGGGAGGATAGGGAAGGTATAGAAGATAGGGAGGATAGGGAAGATATAGAAGATAGGGAAAATATAGAAGATAGGGAGGATAGGGAAGGTATAGAAGATAGGGAGGATAGGGAAGATATAGAAGATAGGGAGGATAGGGAAGATATAGAAGATAGGGAGGATAGGGAAGATATAGAAGATAGGGAAAATATAGAAGATAGGGAGGATAGGGAAGGTATAGAAGATAGGGAGGATAGGGAAGATATAGAAGATAGGGAGGATAGGGAAGATATAGAAGATAGGGAGGATAGGGAATATATAGAAGATAGGGAGGATAGGGAATATATAGAAGATAGGGAGGATTGGGAAGATATAGAAGATAGGGAGGATAGGGAAGATATAGAAGATAGGGAAGATATAGAAGATAGGGAATATATAGAAGATAGGGAGGATAGGGAATATATAGAAGATAGGGAGGATAGGGAAGATATAGAAGATAGGGAGGATAGGGAAGATATAGAAGATAGGGAGGATAGGGAAGATATAGAAGATAGGGAGGATAGGGAAGATATAGAAGATAGGGAGGATTGGGAAGATATAGAAGATAGGGAGGATAGGGAAGATATAGAAGATAGGGAAGATATAGAAGATAGGGAATATATAGAAGATAGGGAGGATAGGGAATATATAGAAGATAGGGAGGATAGGGAATATATAGAAGATAGGGAGGATAGGGAATATATAGAAGATAGGGAGGATAGGGAATATATAGAAGATAGGGAGGATTGGGAAGATATAGAAGATAGGGAGGATAGGGAATATATAGAAGATAGGGAGGATAGGGAATATATAGAAGATAGGGAGGATAGGGAATATATAGAAGATAGGGAGGATTGGGAAGATATAGAAGATAGGGAGGATAGGGAATATATAGAAGATAGGGAGGATAGGGAATATATAGAAGATAGGGAGGATTGGGAAGATATAGAAGATAGGGAGGATAGGGAATATATAGAAGATAGGGAGGATAGGGAATATATAGAAGATAGGGAGGATTGGGAAGATATAGAAGATAGGGAGGATTGGGAAGATATAGAAGATAGGGAGGATAGGGAATATAGGCGGAACGTTATCCAGAGACATCGGCAGGGAAGGATTGCAGAACGCTCGGCATAAGTGACGGTCTGTGAACTGAAATAAATTAATTGGGATTATATCCCAGTCCTGTACACACTGGTCATCGGGGGATGGGGACACTGAGAAAGCTGATGGCTGATATGTAGGAAACCAGATATAAGACATCCACAACATATACAATGTATCATATAGAGGGAGGTGTACAATGTATCACATATAGAGGGAGGTGTACAATGTATCACATATAGAGGGAGGTGTACAATGTATCACATAGAGGGAGGTGTACAATGTATCATATATAGAGGGAGGTGTACAATGTATCACATATAGAGGGAGGTGTACAATGTATCACATATAGAGGGAGGTGTACAATGTATCACATAGAGGGAGGTGTACAATGTATCACATATAGAGGGAGGTGTACAATGTATCACATAGAGGGAGGTGTACAATGTATCACATAGAGGGAGGTGTACAATGTATCACATATAGAGGGAGGTGTACAATGTATCATATATAGAGGGAGGTGTACAATGTATCACATATAGAGGGAGGTGTACAATGTATCATATATAGAGGGAGGTGTACAATGTATCACATATAGAGGGAGGTGTACAATGTATCACATATAGAGGGAGGTGTACAATGTATCACATATAGAGGGAGGTGTACAATGTATCACATATAGAGGGAGGTGTACAATGTATCACATATAGAGGGAGGTGTACAATGTATCACATATAGAGGGAGGTGTACAATGTATCACATATAGAGGGAGGTGTACAATGTATCACATATAGAGGGAGGTGTACAATGTATCATATATAGAGGGAGGTGTACAATGTATCACATATAGAGGGAGGTGTACAATGTATCATATATAGAGGGAGGTGTACAATGTATCACATATAGAGGGAGGTGTACAATGTATCACATATAGAGGGAGGTGTACAATGTATCACATATAGAGGGAGGTGTACAATGTATCATATATAGAGGGAGGTGTACAATGTATCACATATAGAGGGAGGTGTACAATGTATCATATATAGAGAGAGGTGTACAATGTATCACATATAGAGGGAGGTGTACAATGTATCACATGTGGTAAACATTACTTCCTTCCCTTCAATATCAGCCTATTAGCAGACTTTCAGAATTAGAGGATTGGACTGAAATCCTCCACAAAGGAGTGGGTGGAGCTTGGCTCCTCAGGGGTGGGACATGTCAGGGCACTAAACCGTTTCATGTACAGCATTTGTCAAATGTGCAAAATCTTCATATAAAATAATATTACAAATATACAATTGTATGTACAGAGCCGGGACCCCGAACACAGTACAGCAATGATATACACAGTCACATGTCTAGGGGCCAGTATCTATGGGGCGTGGCTGTCTAGGGGCCAATATCTATGGGGCATGGCTGTCTAGTGGCCAATATCTATGGGGCGTGGCTGTCTAGGGGCCAATATCTATGGGGCGTGGCTGTCTAGGGGCCAATATCTATGGGGCGTGGCTGTCTAGGGGCCAATATCTATGGGGCGTGGCTGTCTAGGGGCTAATAACTTTGGGGCGTGGCTGTCTAGGGGCCAATATCTATGGGGTGTGGCTGCTAGGAGCCAATATCTATGGGGCGTGGCTGTCTAGGGGCCAATATCTATGGGGCGTGGCTGTCTAGGGGCCAATATCTATGGAGTGTTGCTGTCTAGGGGCCAATATCTATGGGGCGTGGCCCATGGGGTGTGTACAGGGGTGAGAGTTCTCATCTCCTGATCTCCTACACACAATGCAATCCCTGTCCAAGGTGGCAGATGTGGATCCCCAAAACCCATTGGCTACATCTACAGATACTGTGAATAGGTATTATGTGAAATAAACCCCCCGTTTGACTCTAACCTCTTGGTGGCGCACTTGCTCTTCACCCATCCCCTCTTGCTCCACCCTCAGGGGGCCCTGGAAGCCCCTCTGTTCCTATAAACGTCACCAACTCTACCAGACCAGAGCAAAGCTCTCCTGGGTCCACCACCATCTGCCTATCTCTCCAGATTCAGGGCGGAGTCAGCAAGTGGAAAATGGGTTTTGCTCATTTCTTTTCATCGCACCAAAATCCTGTGTGCAGAGGCTCCGCAATCGGGCAGAAATGAGGGAACTTCCTGTGACCAACGGAAACTTTGTATCGTATGTCATCCCCATCCTCGGGGGTTCCTCTGAGAGCTGTAAAGGGGAGGAGGCTCATGTTGAGATCCCATTGGACAGGACTTGGCGGGAAGCAGATTATAACGTGTTGCTGAATATCTCCAGCTCTGTACAGTCCACAATGTCCTGCCGGGAAAGTCGTCTCTTGAACTCATCGGTGGTGAAGTAGTAAATGATGGGATCCAAGCAGCAATTCATACTGGCCAGGCACAGCGCCACCGGATGGAAGGTCAGGATGGCCTTCTTGTACTGACACCGCTGGATCTTATTGGCCTTGGCCAGGAAGTCTAGTGGGAAGCTCAGGTGGTAAGGTGCGAAGCAGAGGAGGAAGACGAAGGTGCAGGTCAGGATCATCTTCAGCGCCTTCTTCTTCTCTCCCAGATCATTAGAAGCCGAGTGCGGCTCCTTCAGTGACATCACAGTCCTCCAGGAGCAATAGCCGACCACCACCAGCGGCGTGATGAAGCCAAAGAGCTCAGCGAAGGTCACCGCCAGTATGGAGTTGGTGGTCCCGATGTCGAGCAGTGGCAGATCAGCGAAGCATTGGTTTTCTGCGTCACTGTTGGTGGAATTATTTCCAATCCTCAGCAGGGGAAACGGGAGGCAGCTGACGCAGACGAGGATCCAGACAACGACGCTGACATACACGTCAGACATGCGCTTTCTGTCCGTGAACTTGAAGGGGTAGATCAGGTAGAAGAAGCGCCTGAAGCTGATGCAGACCAGGAAGACGATGCTGGCGTACATGTTGACGTATTTCAGGTAGAAGCAGAACATGCACATGAATCGTCCGAACGGCCACGACTTGTTCAGGTAATAGAATATGCGCAGCGGCAGGGACAGGACTTGCAGGAGGTCGGCGATGGCCAGATTGATCATAAAGATGACGGCTCTTTTCGTTTCTTTCATGTAGGCATAAAACACCCAAAGAGCCAGGACGTTCCCGATCAGTCCGGGGACCAGGATGACCGCGTAGGTGGCAGCGTACAGATAACGGCTGAACTGCTCATCTACTTTACACTCGGTGACATTGTCGCCACTAAACATCTCCCGCTCCACCGCCATCCACCAGTTCAAAGTTGAACGCTAACCGCATCAATGTTACAAGTGTTTCACCGTATCGGCCGCCTCATTTCCACGACTCCCGTGTCTCCAAGTCTTTAGAGCTGTGCGGTTTGGCCCATCATGGCGCAGCGTTCAAATGTAATTCCATCTAGCCGGTTACAAGGAGAACGCCGCAATGAAACGTTTCGGGGATACTCCTAGGAATCTTCATGATGGGAGACATCCCGACTCTGCCGTCTGCAAAGATGGATCTGAAGAGAAAAATACATGAGAATAAATGATCTGCAGCCAGGAAAAAGGATAATAACAAAGCGTACCCCAAAATACCCAACTCCTGAGATCAAGCCAAATACACAGAGTACCCCAAAATACCCAACTCCTGAGATCAAGCCAAATACACAGAGTACCCCAAAATACCCAACCCCTGAGATCAAGCCAAATACACAGAGTACCCCAAAATACCCAACCCCTGAAATCAAGCCAAATACACAGAATACCCCGAAATACCCAACCCCTGAGATCCAGCCAAATACACAGAGTACCCCAAAATACCCAACTCCTGAGATCAAGCCAAATACACAGAGTACCCCAAAATACCCAACTCCTGAGATCAAGCCAAATACACAGAGTACCCCAAAATACCCAACTCCTGAGATCAAGCCAAATACACAGAGTACCCCAAAATACCCAACCCCTGAAATCAAGCCAAATACACAGAATACCCCGAAATACCCAACCCCTGAGATCCAGCCAAATACACAGAGTACCCCAAAATACCCAACTCCTGAGATCAAGCCAAATACACAGAGTACCCCAAAATACCCAACTCCTGAGATCAAGCCAAATACACAGAGTACCCCAAAATACCCAACCCCTGAGATCAAGCCAAATACACAGAGTACCCCAAAATACCCAACCCCTGAAATCAAGCCAAATACACAGAATACCCCGAAATACCCAACCCCTGAAATCAAGCCAAATACACAGAATACCCCGAAATACCCAACCCCTGAGATCCAGCCAAATACACAGAGTACCCCAAAATACCCAACCCCTGAGATCCAGCCAAATACACAGAGTACCCCGAAATACCCAACCCCTGAAATCAAGCCAAATACACAGAATACCCCGAAATACCCAACCCCTGAGATCCAGCCAAATACACAGAGTACCCCGAAATACCCAACCCCTGAGATCCAGCCAAATACACAGAGTACCCCAAAATACCCAACTCCTGAGATCCAGCCAAATACACAGAGTACCCCAAAATACCCAACTCCTGAGATCCAGCCAAATATACAGAGTACCCCAAAATACCCAACTCCTGAGATCAAGCCAAATACACAGAGTACCCCAAAATACCCAACTCCTGAGATCAAGCCAAATACACAAAGTACCCCAAAATACCTGTCGCGGACATTGGCTGCAAGGACCTTTTTCTGTCCACATTCACCCGGTTATTTGGTATTTCTATATTAATCTTTTATTTTTTTGGACTTGCCCAAAGAATATTCTCAGTTGTTTATTCTGAACAATACATGACTCTTGAAAGAGCTGATCACATTAACCTGCAGAGACGAACTGTCTGGTCACCAGGTCTGCCTTAAAGCGGTTGTATACCCGCGTTTTTTTTTTTTCCTATACCTGCAAGGGAAAAGGCATAATGAGCTAGTATGCACCGCATACTAGCTCATTATGATATACTTACCTTAGAACGAGGCGCCGGCATCTCATCCTGTCCACGCCGAGGGAGCTGACATCTCCCCTCGGCGTGTCTTCCGGGTATCGTGGCTCCGGCACTGTGAGTGGCCGGAGCCGCGATGTCGTCACTCCCGCGCATGCGCGCAGGAGACTTCTGCCCGGCAAGCTCCGGAGTTTGCCGGGCTGTCAGCCGAGAATCCCCTGTGCGCATGCGCCGCTGGAGTCAGCGGCTCATTGCGAGGGGAATATCTCCTAAACCGTATAGGTTTAGGAGATATTTTTTTTACCTACAGGTAAGCCTTATTATAGGCTTACCTGTAGGTAAAAGTTAACAAAAAGGGTATACAACCACTTTAAGTGTTGTGTTAATTAACATGTTAATTATATTATTGTCTTTTAAGTTTTTGCTAGAGGGGGGGGGGGGGAGTGTCCATGAGTCAGCCCTACCTCGTTATCTAACCCCTTGTGTTAAATGTGGATAAAAAGGCTGTGTTCTGCCCAATAAAGCAGTCAAGATTCTACAAGCTATTATCGACTATAATATTATATCTGTCTGATGATCATACGGGAGGAAGCGGTGTTATTGACGGGGGCACTCAGTGGAGTGTGGGATTGGATCGGTCACAATTGGTGGCAAGCTCTGGGATGCTTCCTCTTGCCTAGGCTCACCCAAATCACCACCGGGACCCCCTGCTCCTAACAGCAGATGGAACATCACTACGCCAGACTCAAGCGCAGCACCTTGAAGGATCTCTTGGAAGCCCGTGGAAAAGTCTCCAGCAACAAATCCAAAGCGACTCTCATCACCGAACGAATGGAGATTGACCAGGCCAGCAACCCACCAGCAGACACCTCAGAGGCGACAGAGTTCCAGCGTGACGGCATGTTTCAAGATGGTGAAGATGAGATGGATGTTTACCTGCAAATGTTTGAGCGTCAATGCGGTCTCCAAGGTGTCAATAAAGCAGATTGGGTCACGCTCCTGGTCAGCCGGCTCACAGGAAGGGCTGCAGAGGCGTACAATAATGTCCCTGATGAGATCAGCCAGGACTATGACCGGGTAAAAGAAAGACTATTGGCTCGCTTCGGCATTACTCCAGAGGCACACCGTTTGAGGTTTCGCAACCTCCGCCGTAAGGAGAGAGAGCCTTACACAGAATGGGCTCATCAAATGACCCGAGCAGCGGAGAGTTGGATGACCGGGCGCCAAGCTGTTACCATGGCAGATGCACTCTGACTAAGCCTCCTGGAACAATTCTACGATCATACCCCACATGAGGTTAGAGACTGGGTAAAGGATCGGCGGCCAGTCCCAGTAGATGAAGCTGCCACCCTAGCTGACCAATACGTGGATTCAAGGCGGACTGTACAACCAGAGCCTAAGACCCCAGCTCGGCCTGTCCCCAACATTCCACGGAGCTTTGCCCCTTCACACCAGCCGTCGATCCCCGGCCCCACTCAGCTACCATCTTCACGAGGAAAAGGGGACCTCTGCTACAGATGCAACCAAGCAGGGCATGTTAGGAGGTATAGTCCGCAGAATGCCCCTTGGACCTGCCCGGGCTGCTGCACACTGTCTGGAGAGAGATGATGTGACTTACCCAAGCGAGGAGAATATTGGAATTCTACATGAGGCAGACCCTGTGCAAGCTGCCACTACAGATAATCGTTTGCACCATCGACAAGCCGTGTGGATTAATGGTCGGGCTGCCCAGGGACTGCGGGACACGGGAGCTACTATTACCCTGATACAGTCCCGAATGATAAACCCGGCAGAGCAGACGGGACGGTCTGTGGCTGTGCGGGTGGCCGGGGGAAATGTTATGCGGGTCCCCACTGCCAGGGTTCACCTTGATTGGGGTTCGGGGGCCAACGAAGTGGAAGTGGGAATAATGCAGAACTTACCTGCAGAGGTTTTGTTGGGCAATGATTTGGGACGTTTAAATTCAGCCTTCTCCCTGGATGTATCCCCGGAAGCCTATCCTGTTACCACCCGCCAGCAAGCCCGGATGGAGGTGCGCTCCCTCGAGGACGGGACCCAGGTAAGACCTGTCACCCCTGACCTAGACTGTACTACCCCAACTATCCCTACCCCGACTTGGGCTTCTCCCCAAGAATTTGCTCAGGCAACTCTTAGCGACCCTTCCTTAGCTAGCTATAGGGAAAGAGCAGGATTGGACCCTGGGGGGTTGGAGAGGGAGCGAATAGAGTGGGTCCAGGGATTACTCTATCGGGTTACTGAGGGAAAGACAGCCTCCCATCCACCCAAGCGGCAGCTGGTTGTGCCGCAGAAATATCGTCATGACCTGCTGCGCATTGGGCATGACATACCCTTAGCCGGACACCTGGGGATGTCCCGGACCCTCCACCGTCTGACTCAGTCGTTTTTTTGGCCAGGGATTACAGGGGATGTCCGACAGTATTGCCGGACCTGTGACACATGCCAGCGGGTGGGTAAGCATGGGGGCCCGCTGAAAGCTCCCCTACACCCTTTACCGATCATTGATGAACCCTTTAGCCGTGTTGCCGTAGACCTGGTTGGACCATTGCCCAGACCTAGTCCTTCTGGGAAGAGATATATCCTTACTGTGGTGGATTATGCCACCCGGTACCCGGAGGCCATTCCCCTGGCAAATATCCATGCAGAAACTGTGGCTGATGCTTTGCTCCGGATCTTTGCCAGGGTGGGTTTCCCTCGGGAAATCATCTCTGACCAGGGGACCCAGTTCACTGCTGAGCTCACTCAGCAGTTATGGAGGCTCTGTGGGATAAAGCCCCTACAGAGCTCTCCCTATCACCCCCAGACCAACGGACTGTGTGAGAGGTTCAATGGAACACTGAAACAGCTGCTTAGGACATTTGCAACCTCTCACAGGGATTGGGAGAGATATCTGCCACACCTTCTCTTCGCTTATCGGGAGGTGCCGCAGGAATCTACCGGGTTCTCCCCATTTGAGTTACTGTATGGGAGGCGGGTGAGGGGGCCCCTAGATCTAGTCAGAGCCCACTGGGAAGGGGGAATTGATCCCCAAGGGTCCTCTATCGTAGCATACGTTCTTGAGTTTAGGGACAGACTGAAGGAGCTGACGGACACTGTCCAGGAGAACCTTCGGGCTGCCCAAAGACGGCAGAAACGATGGTACGATCGTACTGCTCGGAACCGCA
>JBBDGP010005609.1:7500-65700 GCA_037952835.1 Lithobates septentrionalis
TAAGACCTAGCGTGATTGTCGGTGATGGCTGCAATATAAGCCCTACCCCCAAATAAGCCCTTGTAGGTCTTATTTTCAGGGTAGGGCTTATTTTCGGGGAAACAGGGTAGGGCTTAGTTGGGGGGGTAGGGCTTATATTGCAGTCATCACCGACAATCACGCTAGGTCTTATTTTCGGGGAAACAGGGTAGTATCTATGAACAATTGTTTGCAAAGAGTGGATAAGGCTTTAGCAAGATCTTTTTCTCTAAGCAAGGATTCCAAATCGCTAACCTGCACACAGATACCGGTGGATCCAAATTGGGCATGAAAGGCGTGCCTAAACCGGAGATATAACGTAAGAGGTTGCGAATTAGGGAGCTGGAACTGGATGTGACCATCTTGATCCCATACCTCGTCCATGTGATTGGGTCAGGGTAGGAAAGGAACTGGATCAGCTGAGGATTAGGCTATAATGGCATATGTGGGGGACACTGGGCTCTCCTGAAATTCAGCTCTCCTGGTCACCTCCCACGCTCGGACATCAGATCGCATAGATCCAGTAAGGGGATAAGAGACCCTGCACCCACGGAACACTAAAGGAGACAATGCCTCATGAGATCCTACGACTGCGGCCTACAATGTTACTGCTGCATAATCATCAGGTTGTGTCAACCACCTAAGGGCACAACCAATTGCATCCAATGTGCTTGAGAGAAATCAAATCTCCTTCATCAGGGATGTTTGGTGTATCACATCTGGCAAAAATATGAATACAATCTATACACGGGGGAGAGAACCTCTGGGGGAATCTAGGATGGAAAAGGACCTGGGGGTCCTAGTAGATGATAGGCTCAGCAATGGCATGTGTAGCAATAACTCTCGGTGGAGCTGCTGATTAAAATCGGGCTGTTACCGTCACCTTTTTACCTTTTACTTTCACCAATACCAGAACTTGGAGTCCATGTTGAGCTTTGTCTCTGACAATGTAGGCACCAGTCACTTTAGTACTTTTTCAATGCTTTAATAGGAAGTAACTTGAAGAAGTAGCAGGAAAGAGATAGAAGAAGAGTTGCAAGGGGGTTCAAATACTTTTTCTTTAGCACACTAAGGAATTTGAAGTCTTGGGGATGAATTTTACTGTACAATCCTCTGCCACAGGACGTAGTAGTAATTTTAAATGAACTGCAACACAGTACCAGAACCTTTAAGCCAACCCGGCAGTACTTGTGCGATAGATTAGGTTAAGATGCATCCTCCAATTGAGTCACCAGGCCCCTCTTGAGACACCAGCATTCCGCACGGTCCTCTCCAAAGACGGGTCCTCCCCTGGGTATTCTCAATTGTCCGGCTTCTTCCCGCAGGACAGACAGCACAGGACCATCTCCGTAGTAGTAGGCCCCAGACAAGCTTCCGGGCCCACTTGCACGGCTGCAGCAACGCAACCCTCCGGCCTGGAGGACCACGAGATAGAACTCCCAGTCCAATACCTTTAGGCCAGGAGGGCCAGCAGGCGAAAGAGAAAGAAAAATGGCGTCTGCCCCTTAAGTACCCTCTCCCAGAGTGCACAGCAGCAGACCACCTCTGCCGAGTTGTCTCCGAGAAAGAAGAGCACTCAATATAAGTCAGCTTGTTGCTTTCCAACACTGACCTTTGGTGACAACGACACCTACAGGCAACAGTGCGGAACTGCACGCAACACAGCCAACGGTTTGGTCATGAGATTCCCACAGCTCCAGCTCCCCCTACAATGACTGGGCCATGGGAGCCTATGGGTGATGTCACGGTTCCCGGTATTCTCAGCCGTTATCGAGCATTCCTTGAGCTGGAACATGTGACCTGAGCAGATTAAAATAAGGTAAGTACACGCATGTTTACAGGTTAGACAGCATAGGTAGGAGAGAATATATATATTTTTTTAAATAGCTAGACTTAGACTTTAAAAGAGACCCAAACTGTATGAACTATATAGCGTCATGCACATCCACAGTTCTGTCTCACACAAAAGCTGTACAGTTGCCGGATCGCTTTCATCTGAAAGAAGACAGTTGGTTTGTCAAAGATAAAAGCTTTCAGGACCTCCCTTACTTCCCTTTCTCAAGCTTTATGCAATAAAACCCAGAATGGTTGTTGAAGCGATGTTGAGGGTAAAGTGATGTGAGACCTGATCTTGGGATCTCTCTTCCAGGGTGGGCAGACAGCGCTGATGCTTGGTATTAGCCATGGCAGGTCCGACATGGTAAAAGTTCTGCTGGAGTGCGGGGCAGATGTGAACCTGCAGGATGTGGATGGAGAGTCCGCTCTGATGATGGCCTGTCATTTGGGAAATGTGGAAATCGTCAAGCTTATTTTGTCTCAACCAGACTGCAATGTGGAATTGATGGATAAGGTAAGATCACAAGGGTCTGAAAGAATTTTTTCCGACAGTCTATCTTTATTGTCATTTCTCTGCTAAAAGGGGAAAAAAAACACAAAACTAAATATACTATAATTATATAACTTTTCAATGTATTCAAAAAACATTTTAATGTGCATACATACATACATACATACATACATACATACAGTACCTTGAAAAAGTATTCATACCCCTTGAAATGTTTCACATTTTGTCATGTTACAACCAAAAATGTAAATGTATTTTATTGGGATTTTATGTGATAGACCAACACAAAGTGGCACATAATTGTGAAGTGGAAGGAAAATGTTAAATGGTTTTCAAACTTTTTTTACAAATAAATATTTGAAAAGTGTGGGGGGGACATTTGTATGGTGCCCCCCTCAGTCAATACTTTGTAGAACCACCTTTCTCTGCAATTACAGCTGCAAGTCTTTTTGGGGATGTCTCTACCAGCTTTGCACATCTAGAGAGGGACATTTTTGCTCATTCTTCTTTGCAAAATATCTCAAGCTCTGTCAGATTGGATGGAGAGCGTCTGTGAACAGCAATTTTCAAGTCTTACCACAGATTCTCAATTGGATTTAGGTCTGGACTGTGACTGGGTCATTCTAACACATGAATTCGCTTTGATCTAAACCATTTCATTGTAGCTCTGGCTGTATGTTTCGGGTCGTTGTCCTGCTGGAAGGTGAACCTCCGCCACAGTCTCAAGTCTTTTGCAGACTCTAACAGGTTTTCTTCTAAGATTGTCCTGTATTTGGCTCCATCCATCTTCCCATCAACTCTGACCAGCTTCCCTGTCCCTGCTGAAGAAAAACATCCCCACAACATGTTGCCACCACCATGTTTCACAGTGGGGATGATGTGTTCAGAGTGATGTGCCACACATAGCGTTTTGCTTTTTAGGCCAAAGAGCTCTTTTAGTCTCATCTGACCAGAGCACCTTCTTCCACATGTTTGTTGTGTCCCCCACATGGCTTCTCACAAACTGCAAATGGGACTTCTTATGGCTTTCTTTCAACAATGGCTTTCTTCTTGCCACTCTTCCAAAAAGGTCAGATTTGTGGAGAACACGACTAATAGTTGTCCTGTGGACAGATTCTCCCACCTGAGCTGTGGGTCTCTGCAGCTCCTCCAGAGTTACCATGGACCTCTTGGCTGCTTCTCTGATGAATGCTCTCCTTGCCCGGCCTGTCAGTTTAGGTGGACGGCCATGTCTTGGTAGGTTTGAAGTTGTGCCATACTCTTTCCCGTTTTCGGATGATGGATTGAACAGAGCTCCATGAGATGTTCAAAGCTTGGGATATTTTTTTTTATAACCTAAACACGGCTTTAAACTTCTCCACAACTTTATCCCTGACCTGTCTGGTGTGTTCCTTGGCCTTCATGATGCGGTTTGTCCATTAAGGTTCTCTAACAAACCTCTGAGGGCTTCACAGAACAGATGTATTTAAACTGAGATTAAATTACACACAGGTGGACTCTATTTACGAATTAGGTGACTTCTGAAGGCAATTGGTTCCACTAGATTTTAGTTAGGGGCATCAGAGTAATGGGGGCTGAATACAAATGCACGCCATCATTTCACATATTTATTTGTAAAAAGAAATTGAAAAACATTTCTAATTTTCCTTCCACTTTACAATTATGCCACTTTGTGTTGGTCGATCACATAAAATCCCAATAAAATACATTTACGTACATATAGGCACTGTACCTATACTCACCCAGCTGCACTCCCTTGCTACCTCCCCTCACTACCAAAGTCCTCCCTTACCAGAGCAGGTCTGTTATGAGAGACTCACACGATCCCCCTTATGTGACAGTGCCCAGACCTGGGTGCCAATCCGCCAATCACCAGGCCCAAACATGGGTGCCATGATGTCATCCACCTACCTAAACTCCAACACTGAAAATTAGACAGCCCAATGCTGCATTAGGTAGCCGAGGAGGGAGCCTGGCTGGGTGATTATTCAAAAGGGGAGGGGGGGGGGACGCTATGTTCACCGCTGATGATATATTAATCGTAGTAGAGATTAATAATCCACATGACCCCCTAGCAATAAACGGCACATTAGTCTTGTTTAGCATTAGTGCAATTTTTTTTTTTAAAGTAAGAAACTGTTTCTCCTCTCCCCTTCACAAAATTAAATATTAACCATTGCAGTCCGGGCCCAGCCACACTACAAAGGAATCATTTCTTATCTGGCTGGAGTTGGCCTTTCACCATACATAGTTGTTGGTAAATCCCAAAGACGATTGTACAATCTGATTGTACCATGCTGCCAGATTTTTCTTTTCTGTTTGCATTTGGAATGTTCTATTATGGGGAATACATACATGGTGGGTGGTGGTGGTGGTGGTGGGGGGCGGGGTCATGCTGCTGAGGTCCCCCAAAGCCAGTAGGTTGATTCATCCAACCAGCCATAACTGAGATCTCCATTTTTTTCCTAGACTGACCCTATAAATAATGTGCTGCCAAGTAAAACCATAACACAGCAGTACATGATCAGAACACAGAAGAAGAATGTAACACAATCTCCCTGAGAATTGCCTCAAAGCTTTCTAAGCCGATGCCACGGAGATCTGCAGGCAGTAAGACACTGGAAACAAATTCAATTACATGCAACGCTGCCCTAACACGCAGAACCGAAGAATATTTATTAGATTTAATACACACTGCAAAACATCTCGGCAGAAAATATGTGATGAAGTGGAAAATTAGTTTAGTTCAGTTTCTGTACAAAGTCCGGTTTTCTTGGGGAGAAAGAACTGGAATGCAGTGTAGGTGAACGCCAACGGTCAGACCACTCAGAAATTGGGTTAGGGAATTGGGTGAGGCTGGGGTGAGGGGGGGGGGGGGGTAGAGGGGTAAATGAGGGCAGGGTGAAATAGGGATCGTGGGGTGTGAGAGTTGGAATGGAAAAGGCTGTGATCGCAGGAAGAGGATGAGGATGGGAGGGTCATTGTAAGACATGGGCGCAGAGGTGACAGCTGGTGGAGGGAAGGAGGAGGCAACAGGCAAAAGTGACAGCAGTGACTGCAGACATGATACAAGAGAGGGTCAGAGACTGCAGACATGATACAAGAGAGGGTCAGAGACTGCAGACATGATACAAGAGAGGGTCAGAGACTGCAGACATGATACAAGAGATGGTCAGAGACTGCAGACATGATACAAGAGATGGTCAGAGACTGCAGACATGATACAAGAGAGGGTCAGAGACTGCAGACATGATACAAGAGAGGGTCAGAGACTGCAGACATGATACAAGAGATGGTCAGAGACTGCAGACATGATACAAGAGAGGGTCAGAGACTGCAGACATGATACAAGAGAGGGTCAGAGACTGCAGACATGATACAAGAGATGGTCAGAGACTGCAGACATGATACAAGAGATGGTCAGAGACTGCAGACATGATACAAGAAATGGTCAGAGACTGCAGACATGATACAAGAGATGGTCAGAGACTGCAGACATGATACAAGAGATGGTCAGAGACTGCAGACATGATACAAGAGATGGTCAGAGACCGCAGACATGATACAAGAGCGGGTCAGAGACCGCAGACATGATACAAGAGATGGTCAGAGACTGCAGACATGATACAAGAGATGGTCAGAGACTGCAGACATGATACAAGAGATGGTCAGAGACTGCAGACATGATACAAGAGATGGTCAGAGGTTGCAGACATGATACAAGTGGTGTGGTGAAGTTGCAGTCAGTGTACACAGCTCTGGGAAAGCCTGTCCTCTCTCCCTCTAGAATACACCTATGTGATCCCTCCCCCCTCCTCAGTGTGCAGCCATAGCTGGAGCTCTGTTCACTTCCATTAGCAGTGTCCCGGTCCGGATTGCACTCGGGTCCCCTCAGACTCCCAGCCATCCAGGTCAGCAGCAGTGTCCTGGTCCAGATAGAGAGTCCCCTCAGACTCCGGGTCCTACCGTTGTCAGTGGGAAGTAGGTGGAGGCGGAGGCGCTCAGAAGAAAGTTACATCTTCCTCCTCTGAATGTCAGGGCCTCCATGAACCTGATTGGTTGCTGGGATGTTAGGCATTTTCACAGGCGGGAGTTCCGCCACTGGTGCGGGCTTTTCCCAGTGATGCCACTGGGAGGAGGAGGCGGGGATGGAGGAGACGGCCAGAACAGTAGTAGTAATAGAGGGGAACTCTTCCAATTCGAAAAATAAATCTGGTGACTTGGGGGTCCCAAAGGAATTGTCTTAATTTGCAGGGATTTCCTCTCGCTTCCTGTATGGCTATGGGACAGGAAGTAAAGGGAAATCTCTGCAATGGGACACAGATGGGGAAAAAAAATCTGCCAGAGGTTATAACCCTTTCTTGCTCTATCCAACATGAAAAAAAAAGTTTTGCCAATAGTTCTACTTTAACTGATCCTGGGCTAGAAAGTTTGTGTCCATTAACATCAGCAGCCTGCATGTACCTCTAGAAATCAGTCATCAGGCTCAATCCACAAAGGTTTATCACATGGGTGCTCAACTTGTGACCCTCCTGCTGTTGCAGAACTACAAGTCCTATCATGCCTGTCAGCCTTGCAATGCCTCATGAGACTTGTAGTTCCATTACAACCGGAGGGCCACAGGTTGAGCACCCATGTATGAGAATCTCTCTTTTCAGCTGCGTGACCAGGGGTAGCCCCGTCCATTAAGGGCGCACGGGTGCCGCCCCCCCATCCATCCATGCGTCCGGCCCCCTAATCTACATGCAGGGCGCCAGATGCATGGATTCCAATGGTGGGGTGTTCTTTTTTGAAGCCTATTTGCTATTCTAACACTGATCCTCCTCCCGGCCAATCAGGAAGCGGGTCCTGAGACCTGTCACCCGATTGGCTGAAAGGACAGGTGATCCTATTGGATGCCTAGGAGGAGGAGAAGATGCACGGCGGAAGCCGCGTTGATGCAGAGGAGGAGGAGACGCCCGCTGCCTGTAGGAGCGCTGCCCATCCGGAACCTAGATATGGTAAGTGCGGGGAATAGGATGACTGACCCCCGGGGGGTGAGGTGGGGGTTACAGGTGACCCAACCAAGCGGGGGGGGGGGGTTGTCTGCCCCCCCCCCAAAAAATACATCAGTGCGTGACTAATTTGCACATTTCACACTTTTCTTTAAAAACATGGATCCTTTATTGCGTTAGCTGTGTGAATTGACCCTCTTCTATGAATAAAAACGCCTTGCTAGTAATTGCAATCTTACTGCCGATTAAGCTGAATTCACTTTTAATTAAACAAAGCCACAGGATGCGGCCGTGAATGCGGTCACAGGGTGTTTTTAATTTTGTGACTCAGGCAGAGTATAATGGGGGCGCATCAGACTTTTTATTGCTGATTTTTCTGTTTGGGAGATGTACTGATAATGTGCAGTGTGCTGCATTTCTCCTGCCCGTCACCATGGGAGCAGAAGTTCACATTTCCTGTACATAAGAACCCCAATCATCACCATCAGCTTTTGCTCTTGTGAGAATTAGGTTTGCACCAATACCTTTTTTTTTTTTTACCAATGAGTACCGATACTTTTGGTCAATTACTCTCCGATACCTGAAACCGATACCTTTTGTGGTGCGATTTGAGCCCATATAATATGAATGGGCTCAAATCACGCGATTCCGGTTCCGAACATGCAGTTTTTCGCACCACTCCTGTGTGAACCCAGGCTGAAGTGACTATGACAAGCCTGAGTTCACACATGAGCAGTGGGGGGGGGGGGGGGAAACCACATGCGATCTGGACAGGAATCGTACCGCATTCTTGTTTAAATCTTATGCAATTCTCTGCTGTGCGATTCGAGCCTTTTCATTTTGTATAGGCTCAAATCGCACCGGAAAGGTATCGGTTTCGGGTATCGGAAGCATTAGTACGGGTACTCCTGCAAATGCTTAGTATTGATACCAGTATTGGTGCAACCCTAGTCAGAATATTGGTTCTCTTCATTCATTTCAATTAGAATGCAAAAGCAGCTTAACCACTTGCCAACCATATAACTTACATATACAGGGGCAAGGCAGCTTTGGCTGTGCCAGATCACATATCTAGTACGTGATCTGACACTTCCGGGTGGGGGGGGGGGGGGGGGCAAGAATGCGCATTGCCGGGGGGCTCGCTCCCACTGTGATCACACACAGTGCGGGGGGGTTGGATGGCTGACCCCCGGGGAGGGTGGGGATTATGGGTGACCCAACCAACCAAACCCAACCCCTGAAAAACAACCCCACACCATAATCCCCCCTCCACCAATTATTATTATACAGGATTTATATAGCGCCAACAGTTTACGTAGCGCTTTACAACTTGAGGGTAGACAGTACAAATACAATACACTTTAATACAGTAGGAATCAGAGGGCCCTGCTCCTTAGAGCTTACACTCTAAGAGATGATTTGGACCAGTGCACAAAGCAAGGTCCATAAAGACATGGAGGAGCGAGTTCGGATTGGGGGATCTTGACTGGCCTGTAGAGAGGCCAAACTTCAACAGACTAATAGGGCGTACACACGGTCGGACTTTGTTCGGACATTCCGACAACAAAATCCTAGGATTTTTTCCGACGGATGTTGGCTCAAACTTGTTTTGTCTACACACGGTCGCACAAAGTTGTCGGAAAATCCGATCGTTCTAAACGCGGTGACGTAAAACACGTATGTCGGGACTATAAACGGGGCAGTGGCCAATAGCTTTCATCTCTTTATTTATTCTGAGCATGCGTGGCACTTTGTCCGTCGGATTTGTGTACACACGATCGGAATTTCCGACAACGGATTTTGTTGTCGGAAAATTTTATAGCCTGCTCTCAAACTTCGTGTGTCGGAAAATCCGATGGAAAATGTCCGATGGAGCCCACACACGGTCGGAGTTTCCGACAACACGCTCCGATCGGACATTTTCCATCGGAAAATCCGACCGTGTGTACGGGGCATAAGACTGGGATGCCATAAAAATTCATGTGCGTGTCAAGGCAGGTGTCCCAATACTTTTGATAATAGAGTGTATTTTGGAAACAAGGATCCCCGTCCTGTTTTTTCAGCTTTGTGAATTGAGCCAAATGTATTGTCAGAATTTTAATAGACAAACTAAGAAATTCCATGAATGGGGTTGGGTAATTGTATATAGGGTCTCTGAGGCTTAGAATTGGGCCTTTATAATGATAGACAACTGCTGGAAAGTTCACAGCTGTCAGTTCTTATTTGCAACTCCTGGTCCTTCAGCTTTTGAGGAGCTACATATCCCAGTAGCAGGATTTGTAGTTCCTTAATGGTTGGAAACCATATAGCTAGTTTATACAATGTTTTGATTGACATCCCTGTTTCCCTGGACCTCAAAGTCTCCGTGTTGAACATGCGACCACCCAACCTGGACCTGGAAATTGCATTCCAAGCAACCAAGGAGGCCATTCCATCCCAGTAGCCCCTTCCGTGGGTTTAAGATTTCCCTTCCTGTGAACTTTTCTACTTCATCAAATTTGACACAAAGAGCAGCATGAAACGTACAATGTACAAAATGAAATTCCAGATTATTGCCAAATAACTCAACACCCCCCCCCCCCCCCCCCAGCAGCAGGCTAGTCTATGATATTGGGCAAGCCGCGGGGCTCCCCGAAATGAAAGCTGTAGGCCCCAGCATGGTGTAAACCTTTATGTCTCCTGTTTATATTACCTTATTGGCCATCTCGCAGCGAACTCTTTTCACGTTCAGGTATCCCTGGTGCAAAACATCTCCCTTTATCAGTTACCTGGTGTATAAATCTTGTTAGAAATAGCTCTGCTATGCCTGGAATGTGGCAGCTGGCAGTTACAGGGCACAAGCTGTTATTCCTCAGCTATCCGAGCCAAAGTAAATATGTCACTGCTGAGTTCTGTCATTACCTCAAAATGCTTCCTTCATTTAGACAAGCTCGTGCATTGTAAACTGGGCCCTGCGCAGGGGGAGATACAGAAAGAATGCAGCATTTTTTTTATAGACTACATTTCTCTAGAGGTGATATTACTATGAGTTTTATGAAGCTCCTAAAACATGTTGACTAAACAGTTTCTATAAACTGCATTGTAGCAAGAAATGCAGGTTCATTGATTAGATCACCCAGGGTGACCTGTACAAATCCCAACACACATCCTATAGATTGATTGCCTGCAGAGCTTGTGGTTTAAACATTTGTTGGAAATTATAATACAGTAGTTCTGTTATATTCAAAATAAAAAATACGACACCTCCAATGTGACATGATCATAATACAATTCCATTAAATATACATATTGTATATACACGCTATACAAGAAACAATACAACCCCCAACATGACCGACCACTGGACATGATCATAATACAATACTGTTACACTTTATAGATAGAACACTACAACCCCCAACATGACCCACCACTGGACATGATCATAATACAATTCTATTACACACTATACATAGAACACTACAACCCCCAACATGACCCACCACTGGACATGATCATAATACAATTCTATTACACTCTATAGATAGAACACTACAACCCCCAACATGACCCACCACTGGACATGATCATAATACAATTCTATTACACTCTATACATAGAACACTACAACCCCCAACATGACCGACCACTGGACATGATCATAATACAATTCTATTACACTCTATACATAGAACACTACAACCCCCAACATGACCCACCACGGGACAGGATCATAATACAATTCTATTACACTCTATAGATAGAACACTACAACCCCCAACATGACCCACCACTGGACATGATCATAATACAATTCTATTACACTCTATACATAGAACACTACAACCCCCAACATGACCGACCACTGGACATGATCATAATACAATTCTATTACACTCTATAGATAGAACACTACAACCCCCAACATGACCCACCACTGGACATGATCATAATACAATTCTATTACACTCTATAGATAGAACACTACGCCCTCCAACATGACCCACCACTGGACATGATCATAATACAATTCTATTACACTCTATACATAGAACACTACAACCCCCAACATGACCCACCACTGGACATGATCATAATACAATTCTATTACACGCTATACAAAGAACACTACAACCCCCAACATGACCCACCACTGGACATGATCATAATACAATTCTATTACACTCTATAGATAGAACACTACACCCCCAACATGCCCCACCACTGGACATGATCATAATACAATTCTATTACACTCTATAAATAGAGCACTATGCCCCTAAACATGACCCACCACTGGACATGATCATAATACAATTCTATTACACTCTATACATAGAACACTACAACCCCCAACATGACCCACCACTGGACATGAACATAATACAATTCTATTACACTCTATAGATAGAACACTACGCCCCTAAACATGACCCACCACTGGACATGATCATAATACAATTCTATTACACTCTATACATAGAACACTACACCCCCCAACATGACCAACCACTGGACATGATCATAATACAATTCTATTACACTCTATACATAGAACACTACACCCCCCAACGTGACCAACCACTGGACATGATTATAATACAATTCTATTGCACACTATACAAAGAACACTACAACCCCCAACATGACCCACCACTGGACATGATTAGAATACAATTCTACAATACCCAATATACTTATACTAGGAATACTAGAACAGATACATGAAACCTATATTTTGTTTAGAATATGACACTGTTAATTGTTCTTTGACGCCCCAGTGTGATGAAACTGCTACTCCCATAAAACTCTACCCATAATGAACCTACTGCTGTATTGTCTTTTTGGAACAGGCTGGCAATTCTGCATTGTCCATTGTTGCTGAATCCGCCCCCAGTGAGATTGCAGAACTTCTACAAGCCCACACAGAGCACCGGCGTTCCTGCCCCGCCGCTGACACGGGAAAAGGAGGCCCATTGTAAACAAGGATGGAGGACAAAAGACTCATTCTTCTCCAAGTGAACTGCAAGAGAGCGGATACCATCCATCTCTGCATTGTCTTCATTACACAAAATATTCCAAATATGTGTATACATAAGCCAGGGGCTTTTTTTTTTTGGAATGAGGCAAGTCTGTTCTATCGGTTGATGTATATTGACTTGAGTGGAAGGTCGTATTCACAAACAGTATTAAATGCAAAGAGTAGCCTCCTACCTGTCAAGGAATTATAAGTCCCAGCATGAGGAACTAACTAATCAGCATGCCCCGATACTTTTTGAGGGACCATGGCAGGTAATGCTAGGACTGCTAGTTCCATATTAGATGAAGAACTGCATGTAGAGTGTTTATATAAGAGGGCCTGTCTACCAAAAAAAAAGTATTTCAGGTATGGGTAGATACAGAATTGTACCAGCTCCTTCTTGAAAACTCTGGGTCTAGATCTTAGAATTTCAAACCTCTGCTAGGACTTCTAGTTCCATATTAGCTGAAGAACGGCATGTAGAGTGTTTATAAAGAGGGCCTGTCTACCAAAAAACAGTATTTCAGGTATGGGTAGATACAGAATTGTACCAGCTCCTTCTTGAAAACTCTGGGTCTAGATCTTAGAATTTCAAACCTCTACATTCATTTGTAAAATAAAGAAATCCAAGCAAGGAACGTGAAATTTCTCAATACCGGGTGGAGCTGGAAAACTCTTTGCTGGAATCACCTTGATAATATGAAGCCAGTAGGTCATTTAGCCGGTCTCCATCTACCCAAAACTGAAATATCAATTTTTAGGAGGGGTGACCTTCTGGAAGCAGTCTAGAAAGTGACCTTTAGGAAGGAGTGATGTCACAGAGCAAGAGTGACGTCACAGAGCAAGGGTGACGTCACGTCCACACTCCTCCTTCCCAATTAAAACAATATAAAACACAGGAATTATTTCAGTTAAACCTAACAGCCTCTTTTGTATTATATATTAGAGTAGAGAAAACCGTTGTTGTCACTTGTATGTGTGTGTATATAATATCTAAAGGAATGTTATTTTTTTATATTTCCTGATAGCAGGTCTGGTTGATGAGCACAAAGCGTCGTGATGCAGGGCTAAGACTGACCTCTGATTTATAGGCCAGGAAAAAAAAAATTGCTTCTTTATATTAGATCGTGGGGTTTTGCTCTTGTACAGAATTTTTATAGCCTAATAGAAAGCACAAAAATCATTTGAAGTTAGCACAGAATGCATCTCTCACCCTGCCAAGACCCGTCTAAAGTCATCTGCTCTTGCAGAATATTGGTACAAGGGCCTTGAGGGCAAAAGATATGTTATTGGCCAAATCGTTAAGAATGATGTCCGCTCAGTATTATTATTATTATTTTTTTTTTTCCTAATTCGCTACCTCGCCTGCCTTTTCTCCTAGCATTTGTTTGATAAAATACAGCTAGTTCTGTTGACTCGGATGCCGTACTCCACTCCCAATAGCAACCAGCGTCAAGTATGGAAAATGGTTAGAGCCGGTTGCTAGTATCACCATGAATTCCCGAATCACCCGCTGGCACCCAACAGGTAGGTAGTCGGTCACAGCACCGCAAAAATATAGAAGTATGCTCGAAATTTGGTTTCCATATGGTAGCTATTATATTTCAAAAAGGGGATGTTGATTTTCATAGGGGGAGGGGGAGCTAAACTCCAAGCAAACAAATACACAGATGAAATACCTATACGGGTGCTGGTTTACCCGCCAAAGGATTTGTATTTGGTCAATCAAGTTCTGGGCTCTGCCGTACAGAACAGCCTTATCTGCCGTTGCAGGAGACCTGATGTCTCTCTGTTGTCGTTTAAGCAGAACTAAACCTAACTGTGAGCAGGCAGCTTTTTATTGCAGAAGAGACATATGATGGGGCCCATTTACTAAAACTGGAGAGTGCAAAATCTGGTGCAGCTCTACATAGAAACCAATCAGCTTTCAGGGTTTTTTTTTTTTATCAAAGCTTTATTGAACAAGCTGACGTTAGAAGGCGATTGGCTACCATGCCTATGTTCCCCAAGATTAAGCTCCGAGGGGGCGGAGCAAAATGCGTTAGGGCATGGCCTGGTTGGAGCCCAGGCTGAGGTTGCCATATACCAACTACTAGTGGGATTGCTTCGATGGGCGGCTACAGGACGAGCTCCCTCCCAAGCTGGCACTCACAGCAGTGGACTGCAGACTTGCACTCCTCCTAAAGCCCGAGCAGCTCACATACAAGTTTCTTTTTGGGTCACAGTGGTTACCATGCAGGGCTGGTGCAATGATTTTTGACACCCTAGGCAAAACCTCATTTTGCCACCTTCCCATTGGCTTCACCCCTGACTCCACCCCCTTTGCCCTGCCCATATATACCTCACCTTTTTAATGAAGTTCCCATCAATGCAGCCTCTCCCGCACCCATCAAATGCAGCCTGACCAGCGCCCATAAAATGCAGCCTGACCAGCGCCCATAAAATGCAGCCTGACCAGCGCCCATAAAATGCAGCCTCACCAGCGCCCATCAAATGCAGCCTCACCAGCGCCCATCAAATGCAGCCTCACCAGCGCCCATCAAATGCAGCCTCACCAGCACCCATAAAATGCAGCCTCACCAGCACCCATCAATGAATGTTTGCTTGCTTCCATTCATTCGGGACACAGACACAGTCCTCCACTGCCACTGCACCTCTGACACTATGTGTGAACAGAGCGGTGGCTGCCTGCTGATGCTGAGACTTAGTGAGAAGAGAGTAGGAACACCAGCGGCCAGACTCCCTAGGCAGCAGTGCGCCCTAGGCGGTTGCCATTTTGCCTAGTGGTAGCACCAGCCCTGTTACCATGCAGAGCTGCACCAGATTCTGCACTCTCCAGTTTTAGTAAGTCAACCCCTGCAATAACACACACCTGCCTTTTTGCAGTCATTTATTGAATGTACACTGAGCTGTGCATACCTGGAACACTCTGGCTGTGCCAAAATGGCTGACTCCCGTGCGCATGCGTAAGGTGACATCACCCCCTATTACCCAATAAAGAGGCTGCAAACATAGCACCTGGAAGTAGTCCAGGGAGAAGAGGACAGCTGGCAAGGTTTGCAACTGCTGGAAGGTGGAGGTATTTCTAGGAGTTTAGATCCACTTTAAATAAAACTTACAGGTCTTGTTCCTCCCCCCAGCCTGTGACTGAAAAGCATTAGAATAATGAGCTAATTACTCCGTCACCTTGCTTTCTCCTCCTATCAGAATGTCCCTTGCAAGCACATGAGCCCTGTAGCAAAACTAAACGACTCCTTATGCTACTTCTTCCTCCCCCTAGTCTGAGCTCTGCTGTACAGGGGATTACAGGAGGCTAACACCAAGTCAAATTCATGCAGTTACGGTGCTTAGGCTGGGATGTGACCGGCTCTCAATGGAGCTGGCTCACACATGTCCGGGGCGGCCACAGTGTGAATTCCGAAAGGGTCCTGTGTGTTTTTGGGTCCGGTTCAGGTGCGAATTCAGGCAAAAAAACCGGACCGCATCGGGCCCCTGGCTGGAAACCGCGGCTGCACCTATATGTACCTGGATTCTCTGCATTAAGTAAAACTTACCAGATCTCAATCTACCACCATGCCCAAGAGCAGTGGCTCTCTCCTTTCTCTCCTCACTGGAGATCGAGGCAGCAGCCGAAGCCATTGGCTCCTGCTGCTGTCAATCACAGCCAGTGAGGGGCGGGGCCAAGCTGTGTTTGTCAATAGACACACGGAGCGCAGCTTGGGAGCGAGCCTGCACAGCAAACGACTTGCTATGAGGGCACTGGTGGGTGGGGGGCTGGGTGGGAGGGGGGGACCCCAGAAGAGGAGGCTTGGGGATGCTCTGCGCAAAACCCTTACACAGAGCAGGTAAGTAGAACATGTTTATTATTTAAAGAAATTCCTTTAGAAATCACATCGCTGCATTCATTTGTGTTTTCTCTGCCCGGAGTTCAGCTTTAAAAAGGGAACCTGTCACTGCCAGGGCTTCTATTCAGTATTAGGGCTTCTGTGGTCCATCTTCTATACCAGGGGTCTCCAAACTTTTCAAACAAAGGGCCAGTTTATTGTCCTTCAGACTTTAGGAGGGCCGGATTGTGGCCAGCAGGGGGCAGAAAATGTCACAGGCTCAGCATGAGAATAAATTTGGCCTCAGGGTTGGTGGTCAATAGGAGTAGGAGTAGTGCCCCTATTAGTAGAAGGAATAGTATCCCATCATTGGTATCGGTGGAAGAAATAGTGCCCCATTGTTGGTGTCAGTGGGAGGAATAGTGCCCCATTGTTGGTGTCAGTGGGAGGAATAGTGACCCGAGGGCCGGATAAAGGCTAGCAAAGGGCCACATCTGGCCCTCGGGCCGCAGTTTGGATACCCCTGTACTATACGGTAAAATGAACACACACAGTGATGTGGATGTCCCACTGTTGCCTTCAGAAATTGGGCGTTTTGCATTCCTTGGTTGGGGAGTTTTGCCGGCCCCCTTTCTTCTCTTTCTTTTTTTTCATTGTCAACCGTATTGACCAAGCACAGATAATAAGCACAAAGTAATATCAACATCACAAGCTATTTTAGTGTTGGTTATTCTTCAGTTATACTCTATATTCCATCTGCAGATATGTAAGATTAGCCCTTTATTAACCCCCCCAAGAGTTTATTTATCTAAACTTCCCATTAGCAAATCAGCCAGATAGAAGATCGTTGCAAAATTTATTTTGGATAGAGCAAGAGAGAGTTAGAACACCTGTCAGATTTTTTTTTTTTTTTTTTCCAACATCTGTGTGTCATTTCGGAGATTTCACTTCCGGTCTCATAGCCAAACAGGAAGTGAATCCCTGCAAATTAAGGGAATTCCTTGGGGACCCCCAGGTCACCAGAACTAGTGTCCCCATTGGAAGATTCCCCTCTTTTACGTCTCTGGGGACGACCCAAAATGTGGGATTTTCTTTTACTTTTTTATCTAATGATAATGGTAAACAAATTGAGAGGGTGATTCTCCATAACGGGGGTGGGGCGCAGACAGCAATAAATAATGACAAGCACTCTAATCCCTCTCCACTCTATCCAAAACTTAAAAAAAAAAAAAAAAAAAAGTTTTGCCTTTAGTAATACTTTAAAATAGTAAATATTGCAGCTTAGTGTTTAGGTGTGTTGGGCTGCATTAGTTTTCATTTTTAAAATTAAGAACTTTTTTTTTGGGCAAATACAGGAGAATATCTATTGATTTCTTAAGAAATGCAACGTCTTTGTTACTTCTTGTGAGCTGAAAAGAAATCACAAACATCCTGATTTGTCTTGTGTAAACTACTAGTCCCATCAGTACACCATATAATGGAGATGAGCAAAGGAGTACATGTGTAACCTCTTACCAACTGCCTAACGCATACACTACACTATATTGCCAAAAGTATTGGGACGCCTGCCTTTACACACATGCACTTTTAATGGCATCCCAGTCCTAGTCCGTAGGGTTCAATATTGAGTTAGCCCACCCTTTGCAGCCATAACAGCTTCAACTCTTCTGGGAAGGCCGTCCACAAGGTTTAGGAGTGTGTCTATGGGAATGTTTGACCATTCTTCCAGAAGGGCATTTGTGAGGTCAGGCACTGATGTTGGGCGAGAAGGCCTGGCTTGCAGTCTCCGCTCTAATTCCTCCCAAAGGTGTTCTATCGGGTTGAGGTCAGGACTCAGGATAGACAAGTTCCTCCACCCCAAACTCGCTCATGCATGTCTTTATGAACCTTGCTTTGTGCACTGGTCCAAATCATTTGGTGGAGGGGGGATTATGGTGTGAGGGGAGGGGGGATTATGGTGAGGGGAGGGGGGATTATGGTGTGGGGTTGTTTTTCAGGGGGTGGGCCCAGGCCCCTTCGTTCCAGTGAAGGGAACTTTTAGGGCGTCAGCATAAAAAGACATTTTGGACAATTTAATGCTCCCAACTTTGTGGGAACAGTTTGGGGATGGTCCCTTCCTGTTCCAGCATGACCAGTGCACAAAGCAAGGTCCATAAAGACCAAATACACCTTAGGCTGAGTACACACTGATATGACACGACTGTTGTACGACTATCATCCTACTTGGCCCTGCTACATCTGTCCTGCTTTGGTCCTACTCCCATCTGACTTGAAGGAACAAGATAAGATTTTGCTCCGACTACAACTTGTCCTTTGGCCAATCAAAACAATCCCAGAGTGACAAATTCTTTTTACTGTTTCTGTAATCACCATGTCGGCTGTCACAAGTCGGATGGTTAGGACAAGGATCCTACTTTGATCCGACTTCAATGATTTTCAATGGGCTGAGGTAGGACCAAAGTCAGACCGAAGTAGTACAGGGAGTATTTTCAAAGTCGGACCAGTTAAGACAACTCTCATAGAGAATCTTTAATTTGCACACATCATGAGCTCCCAATGTCAGAGCGTTTGTCGTACAAGTGTGAACCCAGGCTGAGAGAGAAGACTGTGAGCCAGGCCTTCTCGTCCAACATCAGTGCCTGACCTCACAAATGCGCTTCTGGAAGAATGGTCAAACATTCCCATAGACACACTCCTAAACCTTGTGGACGGCCTTCCCAGAAGAGTTGAAGCTGTTATAGCTGCAAAGGGAGGGCCAACTCAATATTGAACCCTACGGACTAAGACGCCAGTTCATGTAAGGGCAGGTGTCCCAATACTTTTGACAATTTAGTGTATGTATATGGTGGCAAAAAAAGGGGGCTTTGCCATACGTGAATTGTTAGACAGGGCCAGTTGGTCTTTTTTGCAGGCTGGCTGGTAAGTGTGCTGGGAAATTTTTGTTGCCCTTCCACGTGCAACCTTCCTGCAAAGACCAATTACAGATTGCAGCCGTTGTCACTTGTTTGCACAGCTTGGTCGGCTTTGCCATATGCCTACATAGCGACCTGAGGTTGTGTGCTGAGAGTGCATTCAGTCCATTACACTAATCAGGAGTGCCCTCCATGCAAGGTTTGGGGTGCTGCAATATCTGCATATGGAGAGTCATAAGAACTTTTCTGAACTGTTTTATGGTTCGCTACATTAAAAGCACAAATACTATATAACCGTCCTTCGCATCTCCCTGCCCCGTACATAAGATTGTATTGGTGTCACGTGCAATGCTAAGACTGGGAAAGCAGGACAGATACTGAATGACCTTCATGTACAGGATACTCCGTGTCGGTGTTACTATGACCCATGAAGAAGGGGGTCGTGTGTTCTTGTTGTATTTGCTTGTACAGGTAAATCTTGTTCAGTGAAAACGTAAAACAATGTTCTTCTATTTACACCTTTTCTACCTACGGATGTATCCAGGTTGGGTAAATCCCGGGCCGGTAAGACGTGACCCGCCCTCCCGTCACGGCTGGTGTAGATTTTGTAGATCAGTGTTGGAAATCCTTCAAATTAAGCCTCATTCAGGATTCACTGGCAGGAAACAACCTGTAAAGTCTAGTTCTTTATGGCAGCCAATCAAAATGTATTGTTCTCCGATCTGCCTTAAATAAACTGAAATCTGGCGGCTGTTTTATACTGTATTGGAGAAGCCGGGGGGTGTTTTATATAAGCACAAGTCCTTTACAATTACTGTCTGTTCTGTGTATGGGGCAGTCAGTGCCGGGACACGGTCATTCAGCGACCTGCCATACTGCACGCCACCCCCTTCCCTTAAGGTTAGGGTCAGGGCACCCCCATCCCTGCAATAAACCAGTGCACCAAGGGCAGTCGCCCCTCCTGCCCCCCCCCCCCCCCTGTCCCGGCCCTGGGCACATATAGGAGAGAGCAGATTCTAGGGGGGGGGGGGGACGGACACATACACGGCCTGATAAATGTGCCAATTCATAGCAGGTGAGAAGAGGATTGGTTGTGAATTGTATGGGGGGGGGCATTAGCTCATAGGCATTTCATATAAGCACAAGTCCTTTACAATTACTGTCTGCTGTGTATGGGGCAGTCAGTGCCAGGACGCGGTCATCCAGCGATCTGCTAAACTGCGCCCCTCCCTTCCCTTAAGTTTATGGCCAGGGCGCCCCCATCCCTGCAATAAATCAGTGCGCCAAGGGCAACCGCCCCTCCTGCCCCCCCCCCCATCCCTTGTCCCAGGCACAGTACAACTCCTGACATATAGGAGAGAGCAGATTCTAGGGGGGAAAACATACACAGCCTGATAAATGTGCCAATTCATAGCAGGTGATAAGAGGATTGGTTGTAAATTGTATGGGGGGGGGGGCATTAGCTGCCAACTTGTCCCTCTTTCCTCCTCCATGTCCTCCCTGTTCATCTGATGTATAGACCTCTATACATATTTACTATTTACCTGCCTAAAGCGTTAGGCTAGGTTCACACCTCTGCATGTGGCGGTGGGAATCGCATCTATTCCCCCACTTGCAACCGCCCGGCAGCCAAATCGCACTGCTCTTAGGAGACATTTATTCTGAATGGCATCACCATGTATCTCAGCACGCAGGGAAATTGAATAATCAGACTATGCGATTTCCCAACAGCCACGTTTTTGAAAAGGTGCATGCACCTTTTTTTTTTTCAGAATTGCAGGCACAGCAGCCCATTCATTTGCGTAAACCTGCCCCGCATAAAACAGGGGAGTGTGAACCAAGGGTGACAGTTTCATCCAACCTTTAGGGGTGTTTTCAGGCAGGCGGCCGCGGGATGTGGCCGGGCCTCGGTTTGGCCACCCAGCCAAACTGTCACAATACAGCCATACAGGGCCGTACACACGCCACGGCTACTATGTTTTCCTTTTTGTGGCATTTTTACCTTGGGATGCAGAGTCTGACAAGCGGCACTGCTTATTAAACTCGCCCATTGAGTTCAGTGGGGCCACACCGCAACCGCGTGCAATGCACCCAATTGTGGCAACACAGGGTGTTCTATATATATATATATATATATATATATATATATATATATATATATATATATATAGATCTTATCATTTGTAGATGCTATAACGTCATTTGTAAACAGCCCTAAGAGATGCATCTCTTTGTTGACAATTGCAATAAATTGATTGTCCGCAAGGAATTACATCTATTGCTAGCAAACCAGTAACTGCCCAGTCCACAAATGCTAGCTGTCTGGCTGCCATGTTGCCAGGCAGCTAGTTCACCATTGGCAGCTCCCCCCCCTTCCAATATTTCCCTTAAGAAAGGTTTCCCTCCGAAGTGGAATTTTAGCCTAACCCTTTATTTCCATAGACAGAACAAAGACGACTTTGTGCCGATACGGACAAGTCTTCTACTTGCCATCCACAAATGTTCCTCAACTGATTTTAGCTCAATTAAAACACTTCCTCCTCCCAGCCAAGACAGAAATAGACTCCCACATGGAGAGCAGCCTGTTCTCCAAGGAGCTGTCATCATTTTAATTAGTTCATTTTAATATTTAAAACAAGATTAGCGCTTTAGTCGGGGGGGGGGGGGGCATCATCAATCACACGGGGGCGACAGGAAAACCCAACGAGTCCAAAGACGGAGGCACCTGGGTAATTAATGAACGGCTGAGGATAGGAATTAAATACTTGTGTTTGTTTACTTGCAAACAGCGCCTTTATAAAGTGGGGGTATCGGGGTACTAAGGCATTGGGGGGATTGTTCACACCGCCCTCGCCTTCTGTCTCCTCTGAGAGAAGGTCTTCTCATGGGGAAAGAAAATTTACTGAACTGCAGCATCAAAGCATATCCAGATCTACCCCGAAAACTCCTGTGTGTACTGAGCCAGGGACATCACATTATTACACAGGGCAATTTTAGTAGGTCAAGTAATCAGTACTACAATCACAAGTACCAATCAGTACTACAATCACTAGTACCAATCAGTACTACAATCACTAGTACCAATCAGTACTACAATCACAAGTACCAATCAGTACTACAATCACAAGTACCAATCAGTACTACAATCACAAGTACCAATCAGTACTACAATCACAAGTACCAATCAGTACTACAATCACTAGTACCAATCAGTACTACAATCACTAGTGCCAATCAGTACTACAATCACTAGTACCAATTAGTACTACAATCACTAGTACCAATCTGTACTACAATCACTAGTACCAATCAGTACTACAATCACCAGTACCAATCAGTACTACAATCACCAGTACCAATCAGTACTACAATCACTAGTACCAATCAGTACTACAATCACTAGTGCCAATCAGTACTACAATCACTAGTACCAATCAGTACTACAATCACTAGTGCCAATCAGTACTACAATCACTAGTACCAATCAGTACTACAATAACCAGTACCAATCAGTACTACAATCACCAGTACCAATCAGTACTACAATCACCAGTACCAATCAGTACTACAATCACCAGTACCAATCAGTACTACAATCACCAGTACCAATCAGTACTACAATCACTAGTACCGATTGCCGAGAGGGAGGGTGCCGAGGGTGCACCAGAAGGAAGTGGGAGCTGTAACCCTCTAAAAAAGAGGGTATCCGCCCACCCCTCCCCCCCCAAAAAAAATTACATGCCAAATGTGGCATGTCAGGGGGTCACCTCCCTTAAAGCGGAAGTTCCATATTTGGTTGGAACTCCACTTTAAATAAATCCTGAGGGTTTCAAAAACACGACTTTTTAGCCTGGACCTGCTCTTGTGTCAAAAAAAACCTTCAGAGCCTCAAAAGTCTCCATATTGTTCAGAAGTGTGTCAGCCACACTACTTTTAGAAATGAATTGCTAGCGATTATTCTAATATCGCCCCCAAGCGAGCTATTAACCACATCACATGTGCTCTTACTTTTCTGAAAGCAGATCAGATGCTTCCAGAGTTTCCTCCAATGGTAACAGAGCAGGACTGCCGAAATTTACACTAGATCGCGTTTTCCCGCTACGTATGCTTTACGCAGTGCTTCATACCATTATATTGCTATCTGCACGCCTACAATGTATATATACACTGTACAGGCTCACTGTGGCTATATGAAGATATGTGAAGGTATGGCCACTTACCTACACACAGCTGTCAAACTTTACATTGTTCACGCTGCGTATACAATGCACTTATTTTTGTGATCTTCCATTATTTTACTTGTTCTCTTTTGTCATTTTACTTGTTGTTCGGTCATTTATATTGTTATATAATCCTCTGCCATGGAAAAAAACAATAAAATATATCTTTTGTTGTCTTACGTCTCATGGGTTATTTCCAGTCTGAATTCAAACCTGTTTGCAGTAGAACTTTCCCCCCCCCCTCTTATGGGTCCATTACCACCCAAAACTCTACATAAAAGGAAAAGTCTCAAGTACTACCTTCCCCGCACTCCAGTGCTGTCCCCGAGTTCCTCTTCTTTAGCGGTAGAGGACCTCCTCATCCTCTTCAAGGTGAAAATACATTCCGCCCATTTCTATTGAGCGCGGCCTGTCATTTACATGCCTCCTAGGGTGCGTTATCACACAGACTGGGTTCATAGTATTGTATTAAAAAAAAAAAACAAATTGCTGTGCGCCACTAAAGTGTTTGGGTATTAAATAAGATATATCCAACAGCAGACGCCCGGTGCTGGAGAGGGTGCGAGCAAAGGGGTACATTTCTTCATCTGTGGTGGGAATGCCCCGGATTAAGGAATTCTGGGAAGCAGTCGCACCATGGATCGAGAGGCTAGCCCCTAGGCCTATAGAGTGTGCACCTCTGGACTCCCTATTTCATGGAACAACTGGACCAATTAAGGCATACAGGAGGAGCATTACACCACATTTATTAAATGCAGCTAAAATATTAATTCCGAGATTCTGGAAGCAGACCGCCTGTCCAACATTAGAAGATTGGAAAAGGGAGGTCAACCGGATAATGGAAGCGGAAAGATGGATTCATTTAGTAAAAGATAAAAAAGGGGAATTTGAGGACATATGGGCGGGCTGGATACAGTGTGTACAGGGGATAGATTAAGAGGGATACATGAAATGAGAAGGTGTAGGGAGCTACGGCCATATAGGGACTTTGGAATAGCCACATATGGGTTTAGCCGGGGAGGAAAGGGAAGGAATTATTTATTTATTTAGTTTTTCTTTTGTTGTTTGTTCTTTTTTCTGCTTTCTCTCTCCCCCTCCCCATCCCTTTTATCCTTATAATGATACCTGGTCTGGTGAAAGGGGAAGGTGGTCACAGTGGAGGGCTGGATGTGGAGGCATGCCAGGAAGTCTGAGGGAACTTCACCTTTACACGGTCATTGCATAGTTGCCAACATTGCAAAAAAAATTTGTGGGACACTTTTTTGGCTGTAGGCGGAGCCGTATAATAATTAGGGGGCCGGGCATGCGTTTGTAGGCGTGGCACAGCAATAAAAAAGAAAACTTTGCGCGCTGTGGCGAAAAATGGGCGTGGTTTACCTAAAATAGTGGTCGTGGCGAAAAATGGGCATGGCTCAAAGGGGGTGTGGTTAGAGTCTGAGATGAATGAGGGATGGAGAGGGAAAGGGGCAGAGAGGAATGACGGGACAGCAGGCTCAGATCCTACACAATAGAAATATGTGTATTCTAGAAAGTTTAACAATCAGCAGATAAAGATACTCCAAACACCTGGTGTTAGCGCTTCAATCATCCCGGCACCATGATTGTTATGGTTTCAGGATGATTGAAGTGCATTATTTCTATTATTACATTGTAATATAAAATGAAATCATTCAACTCACCATAATGCCGAATCAGTGGGATCCCTGAGCGTGTCACCTGTCACGTCGCCTGCCACCAGCAGAATCCTTCCTTGCATCAGGTGCCCCTGGCAGAGTCTGTACTTGTATCAGGTGCCCCCAAGAGAGTCCCTCCTTGCATCAGGTGCCACCAGCAGAGTCCCTCCTTGCATCAGGTGCCACCAGCAGAGTCAGTCTTTACACCAGTGTTCCCAGCCTCAGTCCTTAAATCAATGTCCCAGGCAGAGCCACAGTTACCCCCCCTGTACATAGTTTCTCCTCTCCCCCTAGTTAACCCCCTGTACATAGTTACCCCCCTGTACATAGTAACCTCTCCTGTAAATAGTTAACCCCCACTCCTGTAAATAGTTAACCCCCTTCTGTATATAGTTAACCCTCCCCCCTCCTGTACATAGTTAACTCTCCCCCTCCTGTATATAGTTACCCCCCCTCCTCCTGTATATAGTTAACCCCCCTCCTGTACATTAAAGTTAAATTGCTGCAGAGACAAGAGCCAGTGGCGTCACTACAGCTGGTGTCACCCAGTGCGGAAAAAAGTTGGTGTCGCCCCCCCTCCAACAAGTATGGTCCCCCTTCAGTAAAGACCCCCCCCCACTAAGTACAGGCCGCCCCTCCAGCAGCATAGATCCTCCTCCCTCAGTACAGACCCCCCTCTAAGTACAGACCCCCTCCATAAGTTTAGACCCCCTCAGTACAGACCCCTCTCAGTGCAGTCCCCCATCTATCAGTATAGACCCCCTCAGTGCAGACCCCCCTCCATCAGTGCAGACCCCCCCTCAGTGCAGACCCCCCCTATTAGTGAAGACCCCCCTCAATCAGTGCAGACCCCCCCTCAGTGCAGACCCCCCTCTATTAGTGCAGAACCCCCTCAGTGCAGCCCCCCATTAGTGCAGGCTGCCCTCACTGTAGACCACCCCCTCCATCAGGGCCAGTGCAGACCCTCCCATAACGTCCCCCAGTACACGTCCAGGAACTCCAGGAGCGGCCGGTGTCTTGTCGAATACTGGCGCCGTGTGTTCAGTGGAGAGGGGAGGGGCCGATCCGTGGGAGGGGCCGATCCGTGCAGCTAAAGAAGCTGATTCATTGGCTGCACGGATCGAGCCCCCTTCCTCTCTCCACTGAACACAAGGGGGAAGATCTAGCGGCGGTGCCGGCGGCCATTTTGCTGGAGCCAGCTACTCCAAAAATTAAAAAACAAACATTCCCGATTTTCCTGATGAAAATCCCGATTCGGGACAGCCTCCGATTGGGATGAGGGTCCCAAAATCAGGATTGTCCCGGGAAAAATTGGGACTGTTGGCAACTAGGTCATTGGTGAAGTCCTCATCATTACACTATCATTGATGAGGAGTCCTGAATCAGAGGAGAGACTGTGGGGAATAGTGTAAAATCGATGTGGCCCGAGGGCACATGATTTGCTAGCTGGGAACAGTAGTCCACCGTTCAGCACATACTATTGAACTACTAGGCCTCCGGGGAGAGGTACTGCAGAGGCCTCTGGCCTAGTTACAGCAATAACTCAGAGTCAGCATTAGAAACTATTCAGAGTGGGTTCTTCTGCATACAGAAGAAGATGTGACAAGAAATGAATGTGCAACAGTATAAGTTTGTGCAGGAGGAGAGGATTTCTGGAAACTTCACCTTTACACGGTCATGGGTGAAGGCCTCATCTTTACATGGTCATTGATGAGGAAGTTCTGGAAGCAATAGTCTGCAGGCGTTACACAGCGGAGGAGCAATAGTCTGCATGGTGATGCAGGGAAGAGACTGTAGATGTTATACATGCGCATCATTCCTTCAGGCTCAAACAAAGTTCTAATCTATAAAGTCTATAAACATGATGGCAAAGTGATGTGATCTATGGACATCCCATATACCCTTTGATATATAGAGGTCTGGCAGCGGGGCGATTTGGTGGATGTTTGTTACTAGTGGCAGCACACCGCTACACTTGGATTGGATTTTAGTGATTGTGCTGAGATTTAACATAAGAACGATTAAGCAACTATCATGTCACAATACAGTATGCGTCTCTGGTCCTAGCTCAGTCTGCCTCTGTGGTCCTGGGAGTTCCGCCACGTGTTCCAGGCTCAGCGCTATACATAAGCAGCTGTTGGTGGTTTTGTCCCTGGAGTTCAGCTTTAAACCCGCCGTATGGAACACTTCTGTAAGTACTAACTACAGCTATTCCGGGTATTAGAATGTACCTAAAAGGTCTGAGCACATAACACCGCTGCCTTATCGAAAATCCACCTCTGCATACCATGGGAATGGCAGTATCCAAATCTTGACTTCCAAGCAGATGAAGACATTGTCGGGGGGATACTGAGTGGGTAACAACTGATTTACAAGCTGTACAATTTCTCTGTTAATGGAGAACTCTCCGACATGGACAGTATTTTTATTTTTTTTTGCCAATCACAAGGACCATGTAAAAACGTGACCTGAGACATCCTCCCCCATGTGTGGTGAGGCAAACCAGAACTAATCCACGTACGGTAAATCGAAAAGCTTTCTGTCCTTTTCTAATGAAGCGCCTGCTTGTCTGGCCACCTGAGCGTTAAACAGCAGCAATAACCGCTCTGAATTTTTAACGCAATCATTGTATAGTGTCTGCCGAGCCGTGTCCCCAGGAGACGAGGTTTTACCTGTAAACACACTGAGCAGAATTTCAGTCAATCCAATAAATATAATTACTTTTTTCTTCATCGTTTCCTACTGAGCCGCACCAAATCTAAACACAGAATTTGCTTCATCTGAAGTGACCATAACTAGAGATCCTGTCACCAAACTTAAAAAAATATTACAGGAGACCAAAATATTCACTTGTAATGATCCCCTTAACTTGCTAGAATATGTACCAGAAAAGGAATTTCCCTACTACAACCCCTTCCCTCCTTGCACATCATAGGTCTCTCTTCATTTGGGAGGGCCTAAATACTGGCTATGTTGGCCCAGCTCCTCCACCCCTCCCCCTCGCTTCCTTACATAGCCTTTTATGTAGCTGCTGGGGGAGTACCAAAGGGGAATACTAAAGATTGACAGCTATGAGTCTGCTGGGGCTGCTGACAACACATCCAAAATGGTGACACCCAGCTCACCCCCCCCCCCCCCCCCTTCCCGTCCTACATACCTCCATAAGTAGGGAGCCAGATGCATAGATTATGAACCAAGCACAGGAACACAAATGGTACCAAAGCAAGTTGCAGGAACTAGGTCGAGGCCCTTGCTGAGGGTGGACACAGTCAGGCAGTGGGGTTACCGGTTCAAGAATACAGAGGCAGAGTTGAGGTACAAACCAAGGTCAGGAACAGCCGGGCAGAGCAGCACCAAATCAGGAGGTAAAAGACACAGTCCAGGAAAGAAGCTGAGGACAGTAAAAGCTGGGCAAACAAAGTATAGGGCAGAGGACAGAGTCCAGAAGGCAGGATGAAGAGGTAAGTTGGAAGGAACGCCTGGTCATATACGGTAAGGCAGAATCAGATCAGGTCTTGGGAAAAACAGAGACAAGCTGAAGACCACTCAGGAACTTCATTCTGCAGTGCTTTAGTTTATATCTGCCGCTGGACGCCAGTGCCAAGTGGGCATGCTAATTTTTGCATACCTGTGAATTTATCCTGTGCTGTATGGGCAGAGATATGCACATGTGCATAAGACTGCACTTGTTTCTTTACACGGAAGAGAATTTGGCATTTCTTATATGTATACGCACATGCAAACCCTCAAAATGATGCCTTGTTTAGACATACATAGCATCAACACTTTTCGCTGAACTTTTCTGCTTCTTCAAGACAAAAACAAGTGTACAGCTAATTTTACCACAAGGAAACCCCAATATTATGTAAAGGTAAAAAATAAGTAGCTGAACATACACATAGCGCAACCACCAAGCTTATGTAATACCTGGAAGTAGCTTCCAAATATGGCGGGGACATTATCCATTAACATCCATGTGATGGACAAGTGGCACAGGATAGTTTGTGCCGTGTGGGACTCCCAATGTCTGCTGCACACTCGGTGCGTGGAGCACCAATCCTGACGTAAACATTGGTGACATCTGGAAGTGATGTGTTTATGCCACGACAAACTTGGCATCTACAACAGGACAGGCTAAAAGCATTGTCGTGGTAAACAAGCAACAAAGAAGGCCGATAGCAGGCAAGGCAGAGGTCACTAGAATTGTGGTCAAGAAGCAGGCTGAGGTGATGGTCATACCAGTAAGTCAGTAGAATCATGGTCAAGAGGCAGGCCAAAGTCACACCAAGAAGCCAGTAAAATCATGGTCAAGAGGCAGGCCAAGGTCACACTAGGAAGCCAGTAGAATCGTGGTCAAAAGGCAGGCCAAGGTCACACTAGGAAGCCAGTAGAATCGTAGTCAAGTTGCATTTAATGGTCATACTGGGAAGTCAGTAAAATCATGGTCAAGAAGCAGGCCAAGGTCACACTAGGAAGCCATTAGAATTGTGATCAAGAGGCATCCCATGGTCACACCAGAAAGTTCGTAGAATTGGGGTCTAGAGGCAGGCAAAGATCACACTGGGAAGTCAGCAGAGACGAGCCATGGTCAGGAACCAACTGAGTCAGCAACAAGCAAGCAAACAAGGATAGAGTGAGTTTCAAGCCGGGTCACAACAGGAAATCAAAGCAGAGAAGTCTAGGGGCAGGCACAATCAGAAATGGGTAAGCAGATCACAGGAACAGATGCGGGGTTGTAAGGGTAACAGCTGAAGACCATCCAGCAACTTCCTGGCTCAGCTCTGTCTTTTATAGGTCATCTAGTGTAAAGACTGGGGTTAGGTGGGTGTGCCTGTGCACACACACACACACACACACAACCAAGCAGCATGCCTGCATGAATTAAAGTGCTTACGTGAATTAGCATGTTTGCCCAAACCTGCTTGCACACACAGCCATCTGGCCACCCTGTTCTGTACATTGGTGCTCAAGCATGTCGTTTTCTGATGCTGGCCTCCTGACAGAACATTCGATCCTAAGAGAAAAATACCCTAAGGACATTCGATCAGAACATTTATCATCCACTGGAGGAGCCAAACGTTGGAATTCGTTTCATTCACCCAACAGCAAAGTTCTCTCGGAAACCAAAGAGCATTTGATTTTGCCTCACTCACACAACAGCCACAGTTTTACACATCGTGTGAAAAATCCCCAACACTAATGAGTGAACGCGGTTTTAATTCACGCAGAACAAATGTACCTGTGTTTTTCGCTGGAGGAAAAATGGCTAATTTTTAAAAACAGACCCTACTGTGTATCTGCACTGCAGCTTACATAGAGCAGAATACGGGGTCAGTCCTATTACAATATGAGTATAGAATTTTTTTTTTCCTAGGTACTACTAATCTGATCTCTTATGTCATGTTTATAAAGGTACAAATACACGTCCTATTTGTTTAACCTTTTCTCCGATGCATCACGGTTAGATCCTGGCATAGCCACATTTTTTTCTGAAATTGTAATGAAGAAATTCTTTGTGGTCGGAGGCGAGATGTGATTATATAATTCTCTGCTCTATCCGAATCTGCGATTACGGGGTACAAAGTCACAGACGTGTTGGAAAACCATCCACTATATATATATATATAAAATTTCATACACTGATAATGTCTTGAAACGTTTTCATATTTAGATATCAATGTTATCAAAGACTCTGCTTTGTAAAACAAGATGTCATTACTGACCGATTGTTACCATTATTGCACACACCTGTGTCTGGGCCTCGTTCTACTCATCCTCACACCACGCCGGACATTGATTTTATCCCTCGTTTATGCTGGTCGCAGCATGACAGAGCGATCGATGTGTCACTGAGAAGACCCGATCATTAAGGTGGATGACAAGTCACCGCTGCCACAAGGAGAACGATCTCAAACTTAACTATAATGACAACCGGTGGAAAATGAAGTCAATTCAAAGCTTTCCCCAGTATAGATCACCATCTGCATGTTACCAGCTGTACAGTTTTATATATCACAGCCAATAATTCTTCCTTATGTTCCTCCCCCGGAGATGGCCCTTGCCCTCAACCACATGCAAATTTTTACACTTTGCCAGCGCAGGGTGGTTCATAGAGCGATGCCAACATGATGAAGCCTTCCGCCTTCTCTACGTCATTGTACTGTGAGCGCAGGGTACAGTGGTGGGGGCCCATGATGCCCTGCACTCACAAGAAATTGGTTGTAGACGTTGGGGGCCAGAATGTTGCATGCTGCTCCTGCAACCCCCTGGGAAACCCCAATCACAGAACGCCAGGGAACGCTCAGGAACCCCCAACCCACCCCCTTCCCCCCCACCATTTTTAGTTATATGTACTCGGCTACCTCCATTGTGCGCCATATTAACCCCTTGATTGTTTACAGAACACCAGGGGGCAGAGCTTATTTATTACAGATACATATATAGCACCATCAATTTACACAGTGCTTTACAGTGTGTATATATAGATCTATATATATATATATATATATATATATAGATCTATATATAAAAAAAACACTATTATTAAATAATCCTCCAAAGTATAATGAAATATAAAATAGTAATCTAGCAATGTGGGTTTAATACTGCTTCTCTCTCATATATATATATATATATATATATATATATATATATATATATAGAGAGAGAGAGAGAGAGAGAGAGAGAGAGAGAGAGAGAGAGAGAGAGAGAGAGAGAGAGAGAGAGAGAGAGAGAGAGAGAGAGAGAGAGAGAGAGAGAGAGAGAGAGAGAGAGAGAGAGAGAGATTCACATCAGTTCCCGCCCTTATACCTCCCAACATTTTGAGATGGGAATGAGGGACGCCTACTAGCAAACGTATGTAGGCATAAGACACGCCCCCTGCCACACTCTCTTCAAAAAGAATTAACAGAAAAAAAAAAAAGTTAATTAAATCCACAAGTGCTTTTTTTTACCACTACTATTCCTTTATATTGGCTTTTAAAATTTACAAATGCAGTAATTGGATGAAAGGTTTAGCACTGGGAAACACTTTTTGAAAGATAAAAAGTGCATTTTATATACAACTATATAGATCAGACCAAAATGAGGGACACATGAGGGGGAAAGGGGGAAAGAGGGACAGAGGGACATTGCTCCAAATCAGGGACAGTTGGGAGCTATGCCCGCCCTCAGGGAGCTTACAATCGAATGTCCTCATCTCACACTCACGTGATGCTCAGTGACGGTGCTGAGCAATCAGAACTGCTCTGATCCTTCCTAGAAGCCCTGCAGAAAGAAAGAGAAGAGCGTGGATTTCATATCCCTATAGCACTGTACAGGCACTAACAGTTCATCACCCACAGGAAGTACTGTAGGGGGTAAATGACTGGGAGCGGAGTTGTGGGGACAGGGTAAGGTGCTGGTTCACCTTTTCATTTCTTCTGAAAAAGTAAACTTACACTTTAAACTGACCTCTGTAGCTGTTCATGGCAGAGGCACCGAAGTTGGTTCTGTTTGGTTTTGCAGCAACGTTATATCTCACTTTGTGCCCTTTCCCAGCAGTGGCATGGTATCTACCAGTCTTTTTTTTTGGAAGATTATTTTAAATTATAAAACACTTACCTGTTCTAATGTAAATATGGGACATCTGCTCTGTGTTCACAATATTAGGCTGCCATGCAGACATCCCAACCTGCAAAAACTAAATTTCAGAGAGGTGGAAAAATCATTTCATGGAGATGACGCTTCCCGCCCATGCTGACCCCCCAATTAAATGCAGCCTTACCAGTGCAAATTAAATGCAGCTATACCAGTGCCCATAAAATGCAGCCTTACCAGTGCCCATGGAATGCAACCTTACCAGTGCCCATGAAATGCAGCCATACCAGTGCCCATGAAATGCAGCCTTACCCGTGCAAATGAAATGCAGCCATACCAGTGCCCATGAAATGCAGCCTTACCAGGGCCCATGAAATGCAGCCTTACCAGGGCCCATGAAATGCAGCCTTACCAGGGCCCATGAAATGCAGCCTTACCAGGGCCCATGAAATGCAGCCTTACCAGTGCCCATGAAATGCAGCCTTATCCGTGCCCATGAAATGCAGCCTTATCCGTGCCCATGAAATGCAGCCTTACCCGTGCCCATGAAATGCAGCCTTACCAGTGCCCATGAAATGCAGCCTTACCAGTGCCCATGAAATGCAGCCATACCAGTGCCCATGAAATGCAGCCTTACCCGTGCCCATGAAATGCAGCCTTACCAGTGCCCATGAAATACAGCCATATCAGTGCCCATGAAATGCAGCCTTACCAGAGCCCATGAAATGCAGCCATATCAGTGCCCATGGAATGCAGCCTCATCAGTGCCCATGAAATGCAGCCTTTACCAGAGCCCATGAAATGCAGCCTTACCAGAGCCCATGAAATGCAGCCTTACCAGGGCCCATGAAATGCAGCCTTACCAGGGCCCATGAAATGCAGCCTTACCCGTGCCCATGAAATGCAGCCTTATCGTGCCCATGGAATGCAGCCTCATCAGTGCCCATGAAATGCAGCCTTTACCAGAGCCCATGAAATGCAGCCTTACCAGAGCCCATGAAATGCAGCCTTACCAGGGCCCATGAAATGCAGCCTTACCAGGGCCCATGAAATGCAGCCTTACCCGTGCCCATGAAATGCAGCCTTATCGTGCCCATGAAATGCAGCCTTACCCGTGCCCATGAAATGCAGCCTTACCAGTGCCCATGAAATGCAGCCTTACCCGTGCCCATGAAATGCAGCCATATCAGTGCCCATGAAATGCAGCCTTACCAGAGCCCATGAAATGCAGCCTTACCAGAGCCCATGAAATGCAGCCATATCAGTGCCCATGGAATGCAGCCTCATCAGTGTCCATGAAATGCAGCCTTTACCAGAGCCCATGAAATGCAGCCTTACCAGCGCCCATGGAATACAGCCTTACCAGTGCCCATGGAATACAGCCTTTACCAGAGCCCATGAAATGCAGCCTTACCAGTGCCCATAAAATGCCATAAATCTATCCCCTATTTTGTAGGCGCTATAACTTTTGCGCAAACCAATCAATATACGTTTATTGCGATTTTTTTTACCAAAAATATGTAGAAGAATACACATTGGCCTAAACTGAGGAAAAAAAATGTTTGTTTTTTTAAATGGAGATATTTATTATAGCAAAAAGTAAAAAATATTGTGTTTTCAAACTTGTCGCTTTTCTTTTATTTATAGCACAAAAAATAAAAAACTGCAGAGGTGATCAAATACCACCAAAAGAAAGCTCTATTTGGGGGGGAGAAAATGCAAAAAAATGTCATTTGGGTACAGTGTTGCATGACCGCGCGTTCAAAATGTGACAGCGCTGAAAACGGAAAATTGGCCTTGGTAGGAAGGGGGTGAAAATGCCCGGTATTGAAGTGGTTAAAAGTTTACTGACCTAATAGACACACATTAGTCTGGTGCCCTGCCGCACACACATATGAACGAATAAATGAATATGAACAGTTATTTTTTTAAATAAATGATATAATATATGATTGACTAACATGTGAAAACTTTGGGGGGAGGCCACCCCTGCGCACCCGATTGATAGGCCGCCAATGATTAACACGTCAAGTCTTTATAGATACATTGTAACATGGACCCGCATCATGGTTCTGCTCTCTCTGTTCTTGGATAGCAGGACAGACATTTTTGCAGAAACAAAGTCATCTCCAGCTTATGAATACTCCAGGCTTTGTAAGGTCAGAGGGTTCTAAGCATTATTTGAAAATGCATTTAATAGATTCGGAACATCAATTAGCAACCAAAAAAATAAATAACGAGTCAGTGCAGATCTCACCTACAGAGGAAATGTAAATGACCTTGAAACGATTTATACATACAACCTGCAGGAACTGGAGGACCAATTAAGAAATAACACCTAGGCAAGTCTGCCATCTAGTGGACAGAAAGCGATAAGGCATGTTGATTTTGGCTCATCAGTATAATCATTTTCCTTCTAAAATTTTAAACAGCTTTATAGATTCTTTAAGTATTTTCTATATCTTACCTACAGTATATACCTGAATATGATCTAATGTACATAATATTATTGTTTGCTTACCATTAAAAAGCCCTTTGCCTTGGTGTGGCTTGCTAAATGTGCCTATTTCAGCATTTATTATAGATAAAGAACTATTATTATTATTATTATTCAGGATTTATATAGCGCCAACAGTTTACGCAGCGCTTTACAATATAAAAGGGAGACAATACAGTTATAATACAATACAATAGGATTAAGAGGGCCCTGCTTAGAAGAGCTTACAATCTAATAGGGTGGGGCAGGTGGTACAAAAGGTTGTAACTGTGGGGAATGAGCTGGTGGAAGTGGTAGGAGATTAGTTGGAGACGTGATAGGCTTTCCTGAAGAGATGAGTTTTCAGGGATTGCCTGAAGGTAGCAAGAGTAGGGGATAGCCGGATAGATGGAGGTAGCGAGTTCCAGAGGATGGGAGAGGCTCTGGAGAAATCCTGGAGACGAGCATGGGAGGAGGAGATGAGAGAGCTTGAAAGCCGGAGGTCTTGAGAAGAGCGGAGAGGTCGATTTGGGTGATATTTGGAGACAAGATTGGTGATGTAGCTCGGGGCAGAGTTGTGAATGGCTTTGTATGTTGTGGTTAGAATTTTGAATTTAATTCGCTGGGTGATTGGGAGCCAGTGTAGGGATTGAAGAAGAACTATGAGCAAAATAAAAATATGTGATGCAGTCTGTTAGTAGCATTAACACAGTCATAGTTACATAGTTAGTCATGTTGAAAAAAAGACACAAGTCCATCTAGTTCAACCATAAAAAAATAAATACAAAAATAAAATAAATAAAAAAATAAATAAATAAAATAAAAAGTATTATACAATCCCATATACACAATCCTATACTCACAGTTGATACAGAGGAAGGCAAAAAAACCCCAGCAAAGCATGATCCAATTTGCTACAGCAGGGAAAAAATTTTTTCCTGATCCCCGAGAGGCAATCGGATATTCCTTGGATCAACTTTATCTATAAATGTCAGTACCCAGTTATATTATGTACATTTAGGAAAGAATCCAGGCCTTTTTTAAAGCAATCTACTGAGCTGGTCAGAACCACCTCTGGAGGGAATCTATTCTACAGTTTCACAGCTCTTACTGGGAAGAAACCTTTCCATATCTGGAGATGAAATCTCTTTTCCTCTAGACGTAAAGAGTGCCCCCTTGCCCCCCCTGACATTTTTTTTTTAAAGGACAACTTGAGATTATCCTTTAACTTCCTCCGATTTCCCCCAACAAGTGATTTTTGTCTTGGTAAACTTACCTTTCTCCCCATTCCAGCAAACTTTACTGTTCAGTACGGCCTACCTGAGTATTGTTGCTGACCATGTCCATCCCTTTATGACTACAGTGTCCCCATCTTCTGATGGCTCCTTCCAGCAGGATAATGCACCATGTCACAAAGCTCCAATCATCTCACCACTGCACAATGAGATCCCTGTACAGACTTTGCAAGGAAAATATTCTGACCAGCATCTCTTTCCATTCTACAGAAGCCCCATTCATTCCTTTGGGTTAGCTGTACTTCTCTGGAAAGCTGGAAGCCGCCATGAGCTTGGCTCATTACATATACAGGGCCCTTGCTTAGTAGTTCTGCACTATCCTTGTGCCGTGCTGATCAATATACCTGCCAGGAGCTGTGCAATTCATTTTATTTTATGACATGAAATACCCACAATGCTCCTGGTAGCCACACACTTTGGCTATGGGGCTAAGAGGAATACTGTGGTTGGGGGGGGGGGGGGGCTGTGATGTTGTCAAGAAGCTATGTACAGCATCCTGATCTGCCTGCCTTACATAGAAACACAGAGACCCAGTAAAGACATCACTGGATCTAAAATAAAGGTAATAAATGTGGAAAGGTTTGTTTAAATATGTAAATAGCATTGTGATGAGAGGGGAAAGGAGGAACCAGGGAAGGTGAAAGTTAAAGCCCCACTCCGGGCAAAAACTTTTTTTTTTTTTTTCTCCTTCTATTCCATCCTAATAGTCCCAGAAAACAGAAATGGTCGTGCTAAGTGTAAAAACTGTAATAATATCAGTGACTAAAAAACAAAAACAGATGATAGCTGGAATCACTATATATCCACATACATATAGCTAACACATATAAACATGTCACAAATCTCGTATAATAATGTCACGCTAGCCAGGTAAAGTGCTAGTGTATCAATACTTCAAGCAAATAAAGTGTTTAAACAAACATGATTCACGCAATCAGGCGGATTCATAAAACATCCAGAGAAAATTTATATAGGCAAAGTGCACAATGCAAAGCAGTCCAACAATCTATGTTCAGTGCAGACAGTCCATAAAGTACAGTGCCTTGGAAAAGTATTCATACCCCTTGAAATGTTCCACATTTTTTCATGTTACAACCAAAAACATAAATGTATTTTATAGGGATTTTATGTGATAGACCAACACAAAGTGGCACATAATTGTGAAGTGGAAGGGAAATGATAAATGGTTTTCTACATTTTTTTTTACAAATAAATATGTGAAAAGTGTGGGGTACATTTGTATTCAGCCCCCCGGAGTCAATACTTTGTAGAACCTCCTTTCTCTGCAATTACAGCTGCAAGTCTTTTTGGGGATGTCTCTACCAGCTTTGCACATCTAGAGAGGGACATTTTTGCCCATTCTTCTTTACAAAATATCTCAAGCTCTGTCAGATTGGATGGAGAGCGTCTGTGAACAGCAATTTTCAAGTCTTGCCACAGATTCTCAATGTGATTTAGGTCTGGACTTTGACTGGGCCATTCTAACACATGAATATGCTTTGATGTAAACCATTCCATTGAAGCTCTGGCTGTATGTTTAGGGTCGTTGTCCTGCTGGAAGGTGAACCTCCGCCCCAGTCTCAAGTCTTTTGCAGACGCTAACAGGTTTTCTTCTAAGATTGTCCTGTATTTGGCTTCATCCATCTTCCCATCAACTCTGACCAGCTTCCCTGTCCCTGCTGAAGAAAAGCATCCCCACAACATGATGCTGCCACCACCATGTTTCACGGTGGGGATGGTGTGTTCAGGGTGATGTGCAGTGTTTTCCCCCACACATAGCGTTTTGCTTTTAGGCCAAAAAGTTAAATTTTGGTCTCATCTGACCAGAGCACCTTCTTCTACATGTTTGCTGTGTCCCCCACATGGCTTCTCACAAACTGCAAACAGGACTTCTTATGACTTTCTTTCACCAATGTCTTTCTTCTTGTCACTCTTCCATAAAGGTCAGATTTGTGGAGAACACGACTAATAGTTGTCCTGTGGACAGATTCTCCCACCTGAGCTGTGCATCTCTGCAGCTCCTCCAGAGTTACCATGGACCTCTTGGCTCTTCTCTGATGTATGCTCTCCTTGCCCGGCCGGTCAGTTTAGGTGGACTGATGTCTTGGTAGATTTGCAGTTGTACCATACACTTTCCATTTTCGGATGATGGATTGAACAGAGCTCCGTGAGATGTTCAAAGCTTGGGATATTTGTTTAAAACCTAACCCTGCTTTCAACTTCTCCACAACTTTATCCCTGACCTGTCTGGTGTGTTCCTTGGCCTTCATGATGCTATTTGTTCACTAAGGTTTTTTTTAACAAACCTCTGAGGGCTTCACAGAACAGCTGTATTTTTACAGAGATTAAATTACACACAGGTGAACTCTATTAATTATGTGACTTCTGAAGGCAATTGGTTTCACTAGATTTTAGTTAGGGGTATCAGAGTAAAGGGGGCTGAATACAAATGCCCCCCACACTTTTCACATATTTGTAAAACATTTTGAAAACCATTCATCATTTTCCTTCCACTTCACAATTATGTGCCACTTTGTGTTAGTCTATCAAATAAAATCCCAATAGAATACATTTATGTTTTTGGTTGTAACATGACAAAATGTGGAAGGTTTCAAGGGGTATGAATACTTTTTCAAGGCACTGTATGAGACACCTACATCCAATGATCCTGTGTATACCACTTCACACCTGGGTGCGCACCCCACTCACAAGTAGCTTACCGACGGGTAAGACCTTAAAGATGGAGGTCTGGCTGCTCTCTTAGGAAGAAATTCCAATGGGATGGATGAATGGCACAATCCATGGATCAGGAATGGGTTTCCAAAATAACCAAGGCAGTCCACAGATGGAGCTCAGGAAGGGATGCAAAGGAGGGGCTCATAGTATAGCAGTATAAAATATCAGCATTTATTAAGATAAAAAAAACTACTCACAAAGGCAAGTAAAAAAATAGCATGTAAACCAGATAGGCAACAAAAGAATTAAAAAGGTAAGATTGAGGCAGGATCCTGATGGCCTTGAAGTCTCCACTAAGCCAATCAGGCTCAGAAGCGCCAAAACCAGATAGGCACAATCAGCACCCTGGCGGGCGTGATTACGTCACCGCCATAGCTCCAACTGAAACGTTTCGTCCAATAAGACGTCGACGATCCATGGGTATTAGAGTAATCCCTAATAGTCTTTGCAGCCCCAATAACTAGTGAATTCAGCTATACTTACTCTGCTCAGGTCCCTCATTGCCACCAGTTTGGGTGTGAGGGGGCACCAATCCAGCACTGCGATGGCGCCCTGACACCACCAGTCATCTGCTGCCTCCCTGTGACGACGGCATCCTCTTCTCTTTTCTGAGAGGACCCTGCTGGTGGCCAGATCTCACAGGCAGTGACAGTGACGTGGACACTCAAAGAAGGACCCTTCCAGGAAATAAACAGAAGAGGAGAAGACTCGGGATGTCATGTAATCAAGACTTAAAAACGCATCCCAGAGCGAGCCTTTAAGCAGAATAAACCTCAGCTGAAATTTTTTGGTAAACTGAAGAACAACATTGGCATTAATCATATTTTAAAGTTCATTGCAGCATCATATATTTTTTTTTTTATCAGAAAGCAGCTAATGACACACTAGAGAGAGACCGCACTATAAGCAACTATTTTTATTTGTAGTGCATAATAAAATATTCACTTTATTTGTTTACAGAAATGTGAAATCCAATGAGTTCGGCCCTTTTCTGCTGAAGAATTTTGATAATAAAATAAACATATATATGCAAATAAAAGAATTCACCTGAGCAAAAGATGAACAATGATTCTTTACATCTTCAATATGTTAGAATTAATTTGAAAAAGGAAAAAAAAAAAAAAGCCTTCAGACAATAGATGTGACAATGTTTTGGCAGCTATGTACAGCTGTAGCTTTAAGGCCCATCTGCTGCTGTGTGCTTCAGGGTCAGCACCTTCTCAGTGTGGTGAAAAGCGACCTGCCAAGGGATCATAAGCATCAAAATCTACAGCATGCAACTGATTTTTAGCCCGTGGCTGATGCAGAATGCAGGCTTCAATATTATTGGCACCACATTCACCTCTATGCTGTACTTGGGGTGCATGATGCACACTGGACAGAGGAGTGAATGGCTCCTGCATTTCCAGAAGGCACTCCCCTCACTGCAGCATGACCAAGGAGGTTGGTTCCATGGTATAAGCAAGCAGACCTGGGGGGGGGTGAGGGGGATCAGTACACGCTCATAGTATAACCTGAGAGCACAAGTGGGTGGGGTCGGGGGGTCTATTTACCCTCTATGGTGTAAGCAAGGAGAGGCCAAGGGGGTAGCGTCAGGGAACTCCTGTTTACCCCTAATGTGTAGTCAAGCAGACCCCTGGGAGATGGAACCAGAGACTTCTAACCACCTTTATGATGCCCAGGGGAGGAGTTAGAGGGCTCCTTACCCACCCCTATGTTGTAAAAAAAACACTCAGGGGAGGAGTCTGGAGGCTCCTTTTTAACATCTATGGCATAAAAAGAGCTCAGGGGAGGAGCCAGGAAGCTCATTATTCACATTTATGGTGTAAAAAAAAGCTCAGGGGAGGAGTCAGGATGGTCCTTATTCACATCTATGGCATAAACAGAGCTCAGGGGAGGAGTCAGGATGGTCCTTATTCACATCTATGGCATAAACAGAGCTCGGGGGAGGAGTTAGAATTCTCTTTATTCATCTCTATGGTGTAAACAGAGCTCAGGGGAAGAGTCATTAGGCCATTTACTCACCTCTATGGTGTAAACAGAGCTCAGAGGAGGAGTCCGGTGGCTCCTTTTTTACATCTATGGCATAAAAAGAGCTCAGGGGAGGAGTCAGGATGGCCCTTTTTCACATCTATGGCATAAATAGAGCTCAGGGGAGGAGTCAGAATTCTCTTTATCTACCTCTATGGTGTAAACAGAGCTCAGAGGAGGACTTAATAAGCTATTTACTCACCTCTGTGGTGTAAACAGAGCTCAGGGGAGGAGTCAGTAGGCCATTTACTCACTTCTATGGTGTAAACAGAGCTCAGGGGAGGAGTCAGTAGGCTATTTACTCACCTCTATGGTGTAAACAGAGCTCAGGGGAGGAGTCAGTAGGCTATTTACTCACCTCTATGGTGTAAACAGAGATCAGGGGAGGAGTCAGTAGGCTATTTACTCACCTCTATGGTGTAAACAGAGCTCAGGGGAGGAGTCAGGGAGCTGCTAATCACCTCTAGGATATAAGCTAGGAGAGTCCAGGAATTCCTATTCACCTCTATGCTGTAACAGGAGCCCAAGAGAAAGGGGTCAAGGAGCACCTATATTAGCACCTATAATATTACCTTTGAGAAAGTCTCCATTTAAATAAAGGCCTCTGGTCTCCACCGAAGAAATGGCGGCAAAACCTCTACAGAGAAAATACATGGGCCATTACTGAACTCTCCTTTTGAAAATGCTGGTTTCCTGGCGGTTATACAACCACAGAGTTACTAAGTTAGAACAAACGCGTAGATCTAGAGATCTTACTTTCCCCAGACTTCACTAGCTGTATGCTTGTTCCAGGTCAGTGACAGAGTAAGTACTTTGGCCAGTATTAGCCAGGTAAGTTGCATTTTCATGAAGTCATCAGTGGCCTCTGTAAAGGTTTTTCTTTTAAAGGTGATTTTATTTACCTTGTGTGGCCCCTTTACTGCAGCAGAGTTCCTAGTTTACAATCTAGCGTTACCCTAAAACTGAGACTTGCCCTGCGCCCGCTGTGTATCAAACCAACGCCACCAGGCTCTCTGTCTCCCAATATACGTCTGATGCATGAGCCCTTGCAGGTCAGTACCAGTGCAATGCTACTTTCCACCACCAGAGGGCCTAAAAAACAAACAAAAAAAAAACTAGCAGCAAAGGAAAATTACCCAATCAGTGAATGAACATAGCGGATATAATTCAATTTCTTGCAAGGTCTCCCTCTTAAATAGAATATATCTCTATCAATCCATACATTTTATACATATATTGAAGTCTACAGCAAGAACAGTAGAAATGATTACCTGGCAGCACAGAACAATTCATCTATACATATTGTGCAGTTTAGGAAGGACAGAACAGTAGGAAGTGGGAATGGGGATGGGGGACGGGTGTTAATGGGGATGGGGATGGGTGGATGTGGATGGGGGGGCGGTGTTGATGGGGATGGGGGGCGGGTGGTAATGGGTGTGTCACAATAGGGTGGACGCCTCTACCTTCCTATCCCTGCTACTATTCAGAACTGATATTGATTATACTGATTTGATTTACACCTTCCCTGGATTTTTCTAACTCCACTGTTGATATTTCCCAGCAGCACTTGTGTCACTGCCCCGCCCACATTAGAGATGCCCACCTCTCTTGAAGCTGGGTTCTCGGATTATTGCTTTTTCCACACATAGGTGTGTGCAGCCTATTGCATTAAAGAGGGACTGCAGTCTGCTCACATAATTTGTGATAAAAACATCTTTGCCATTCTGAAGCTTCCCTCCAACCACTTTGCATATAATTTTATATATACTGTGATTCTGTACTTGTCAAATATGCTGCAGAAATCTCCCTCCACTGAGTCTGGCTGCATCCATTTTAACTGGTGGGCAGCTGAAGCTGCTGCCTGTTCACTTCCTGGATTTACACAAACACACAGAGGTTCGCCTCCAGCTCTGCAGCTCTCATTTGCCCTCTTATGACTCATCCCCCCTCCCTTCCAGGCAAACTCTCACGAGAGTAAGAGAGAGAGCCCTGCATGATGTCATAAGCCTAGGCTAATGACCAGACAAGAAACATGAAGTTGGCTGTATAAGGGATTTACTTGCAGAAAATAAATGTTTTACTATCCAAAGTTAAAACAACAACAAGGGCAGAAGATTTAATAGATGGAAAGATGAAAAAATGACTGAAGGTCCGCTTTAAGCTTTAAACCCCATACAAGCTTAGGGCACCCAATAATCCTTTGCGATCGTTATTACTGGGGGGGCACAGGAAGCTCTGATCACCATCTTTGGACAGGTCATGGTTCCCATTGAAGGTGCTTTGATTGGCGGAGGCAGATTGCAATACATAAATAGCTGGATATTTTGGCTGACGTCCGTATGACTAATAATGACCTCCAGAGCTAAAAATGTCTAAATTATACATCAATGAACAAAAACAAAATAGGAAAGAATGAGAGCCGGAATGTGGGGGAAGGAATGCACAATGTTACATTAGATGGCTGGAAGACTTATCAGCTATTAAGGTAATAAGGTGACGATGCGTTTCATGTGCTTTATATTGTACACTGAAGTCAGAGATGGAGAAATTATAATACGGCGAGAAGCGAAGACACAGACCAGAAGCAACCCGCGGTTCTCAAGCTGCTGGGGAACTATAAGTCCCAGCATGCTTTGCACAGTGGTGATATTGCACTAATGGGGGGGAACTGTTCAGTCCCCACATAATTCACAAGGGGTCCCTTTCCCAGTCTGGCCCCCGACAGCAGCTCAGGTCTGGAATCCCACCGCAGCAGTCCCATACAACTAAAGTCCTGATGTCTCCGCAGCCCCTTCATCGCGGCTCCCCCCCCTCCCGTTACGATAACACGGTTAGAGTGACGTTGCCTTTCTGCCGCTTTAGGATGGCCACCGCCTCTTCATGCGTGACGCCTTCTAGGCTCTCATCATTAACCGCCAGGATCTGGTCTCCTCGTTTCAATCTGCCGTCAACCGCAGCAGCTCCCTAGGGAAGCAAATGTTAATAAAGGAAAAACGTCAAGGCTTTAAATATTTAAATACGACAAGAAGATTTCCAGAGAAATACGTTTTAGAAATATTGAATTTCATCTGCTTGTCTGCAGTATCACTATAGACACAGCGAGGCAAGTAAAATACACACAACTGCTGCAAGTGCAGCAACAAAAGTCCAAAAAAATGACACTCTTGTCTCTGGTGAAGAGGATCTTCAGAGCCAGCTCCCCACTGCGCATGCGTGAGCCGCCCTGCGCTATCTGGATGGCTCGGCAGCCTCCTGGGACCTGTTACATGTCCCAAGAGGTCACCAGCAGGGAGGAGGAGGAAGGGAGCAGAAGTGGGGAGCGGGTACTTGTCAAAACTAGGTGCCCGCTCTCTCCGCCCCCTAAAAAAAAAAGCATTTCCACATGGGGGGAGAAAGGTGAAACTTTCATTTTTGGGTGAAGTTCTGCTGTAAGAATAAAAAATTCTTCAACTATACCCTGGATATGCAATTAGCGGACCTCCAGCTGTTGCAAAACTACAAGTCCCATCATGCCTCTGCCTCTGGGTGTCATGCTTGTGGCTGTCAGAGTCTTGCTATGCCTCATGGGACTTGTAGTTCTGCAACAGCTGGAGGTCCGCTAATTGCATATCCCTGATCTATACGATCTGCAGGTATTTTTGCTAGGTCCGTTGCATGTTTTTACCCGGTTCTGTTCTAGAATTATGGACATACACCGATCTGCCATAACATTGTGACCACTGACAGGTAAAGTGAATAATATTGCTTATCTGGTAACAATATATCTTTTTTTTTTTTTTTTTAAATCAAATCCTTTTTATTATTACATTTTTCATACAAGAAAAAAACATCACGAATAACAAACATCCACCCAACATATAACCCTGGCACGTGATGAGGTGGGGTAGAAAAACAAAAAAAAAAAACAAAAACCCCAATATATTTATTTAATTCAAAAACTCGCATTGGAGAGTTAACTCAAATAGTGAAATATGAATAAATAAACATTAACAAGAAGACTGCAGCTGCTGCACAAAAGGTGCTACAACCTTAAAGCAATGAAAAATATATAAAACAGCGCTAGCAGCCTATATCAAGCCATATACATCCATAATAAATTATTAGGATGTATATGGCTTGATATAGGCTGCTAGCGCTGTTTTATATATTTTTCATTATCTGGTAGCAATAGCACCTGAAGGTGGGTGGGATATATTAGGCAAGTGAACATGTTGTCCCTATATTTCCTATAGTCCCACTAGCTCCAGTTTGCTTCCCCTGCAATCCATTGGTGCTGCGGTTGTTGGCATTTCCCTGCCCACCCAATTCTAGATTCTATGGCAGCCTTTGATTGATTCAGCATTAGGCCTCATTCTCACGAGGCGGATCCGCTCAGCTCTGTCCGCCAGCTCAGCAGGGGATCGCTCTGTTAATCTCCGCTGAGCCGGCGGATGACAGGTCCGTCTCTGCTCACTGAGCGGGGAGGGGCCTGTCAGAGCGGTGCCGATTCCTATGGAGGGATCGGACAAAAACGGGCAGCAACTCATCGGATCCGATCCTCCAGGACGGATGCGAATGTAGGACCATACGTCTGATTTTAGCGGATCGGATGTCAGTGGACATGGTAACCGCTGACATCCGTCTCTCCATAGACCTGCATGGAGCGTCCGCTCAGGTCCGCCTAAAAAACGGACATGCGGACCTGAACGTTCTGTTCGTGTGAAAGGGGCCTTAAGCATGGATTGGCGGGAGGTAACTCAATTTATCTATGGATTGACTACCATACTTATTCCTCTGACAATCAGTGTCTGTCTCCTCGGCCTTGTGGAACAGCTGGCGTTGGCTAAAGCAACCCGCACCCTAATAGGGATCCTATTATTTTATGCGTGGAAAGCCATAGTACTAAAATGGAAGTCAGCCAACCCCTCACCTTGTCATCGTGGAAAACATGAATTAACACAATGATACCCCTCTACAAAGCAACATATTTATCCCGAGGATGCCCCAAAAAATATGAAAAAGTCTGGCACTTGTAGACAGACTCAGAGTCCATGACAGATGATCAGCCTGTGGGGGACTGCCCTGGTTAGATACCCTGAATACCTACCTGGGCCTGTTAAGTGTTGGGGTCCAGGCCCTGGACAAGTGAGCGGTGGCGTTAGTCCAGAGGTCGAAGTGATCACACTCCACCCTAGCTGTCCTTGTAACGTCCGGCTGAGACAGATAAGAGGGATGAGAGGTCCTACAGGAATAGATATCTCCTACCATTATCCTACCGTGTGAAAACTGGGTACTAGAAATGTTGTTAGTTAGTTTTAACTATAGTTCAATACGTTTTGTTTTGAGATACATGGTAAGTTGTATGCTGATATGCACATGGCTATGTGCACATTATAAATACCTTTTTCCTCTTTTTATAAAAGATCACATTCCCTCTGTTCTCAGCTGCATAAGAGCTGGGGTGGAGGAGAAACAGCAGCACACTGCTCTTCCCAGTGAATGGCTGTGCAGGGGGGGGGGCATGTCAGGACAGGTTTGATTATTGGAGAGCACACCGAGTTCCCAGCACATCTAGAGAACTGACCACAATGTTTTCTCCTGCTTAGTGTGGTCAGTTTTTAATAGGAAAGCAGAGGGACTGGCAGGCACACCAGGGATTTCACACAAAAGCAGCAATACAGAGGGAACAGGATACTTTTTCATACAAGTACATGGCACAGCAGGCACATATCAGGAATGTGAAGTGCTGGGGGAAACACTTTAAGTGCCATTTTTTCCTGCACCGGGATGCACAGTTGTATCATGCATCCTCACGCAGGCAGTGCCATTCATGCCAATTAGGACAAAGGCGTCTGTATGGAGACAGCCTCTGTTCCCAAATGCAGGCGGTGTGCCCCCCCTTACAGTGGTGGTGCAAATGCCACCCTCTGAAAGGATCTCGGTGTCATGCCACTGGCTCTCCCAAGTAGCGATGGACCCAGAACCATACCAGCATCAAATCAAATGATTATCATCAAATATCATATATAAATATCAAATATCATCAAATGGAAGCTCAATCAGCCACAGCTCAAGGAACCCCTAACAATCTCTGGTGGAACCCGAAGGTACCATTGAACCCTGGTTGGCAAAAGCTGCTTCAAATATTAGTGAAATCTTCATTTTACCCGATTTAGAAAAAAAAAAAAAACACTATCCTGTATGTTTGCTCAATACACAGACACCCTTGCCAATTCTTACAGTGGTGTTTTCCTAACTCAATAATAATGCTGAAGGCAATTCTAGGTCACTGAATCGTGAATCGCTCAAAATAAGAGCGGGAGCTTAGAATTGCAAATTTGTATTGAGTTGCTGTTCTGCAATACCGATCTCTGACATTCGTGATTAATTCCCCCCGTGTGAAGGAAACACTTGGTGGCCTCGGTCCCTGTATGACAAGCTGTCTTAACATCACTTCTTGTTTCTGGCCTGTCTGGACAGATAGCGCACAGGCTCACAGTGAGTTGCTCCGATCCTTTACTTGGCTATTACTTCGCTTTTTTTTGCAAAATTTGTGGATTTTTAGGAATTTTAGAATAGCGTTTCTTTCTCATATGCATATGATTGAACAAAGCAGCAGGGGCATATCTGTACATTTTGTGTGTGACGAGGTGAACTGCATATTTTGTGCAGGCAGACCCCACACAGCTCTCAGTGTATCTCCGCTGATGCTCTATAACACATCTCACATCTGTAGATGTATAAAAAAAAAAAAAACCTCACCTTGGAAAATACAGTCTTGACATAGATTGGCAGATCTCCATGAGGGCTTCCGTACCCTCCGACGATACTAAACCCGAGCCCATCCGCTCCTTTCTCCAGGAGAATGATCTTTGGCACAGGGGATCTGCTGAGTGACAACATAGAATGAATCAATCATTACACTTGCAGGAAACTGCCTGACAAGAGGTCATGTACCTTTCTTCTGTTATTCTGCAGATGTAAGCCCACCCAAAACTAGTATATTATCGACTGTGCCCATTATGAGGGTTTCCTACCATCCCTGTTCTGAGTTCCCAGGTCTGTACACCCACTGTGCCCATTATGAGGGGTTCCCACCATCCCTGTGCTGAGTTCCTGGGTCTGTACACCCGCTGTGCCCATTATGAGGGGTTCCCACCATCCCTGTGCTGCGTTCCCAGGTCTGTACACCCGCTGTGCCCATTATGAGGGGTTCCCACCATCCCTGTGCTGAGTTCCCAGGTCTGTACACCTGCTGTGCCCATTATGAAGGGTTTCCACCATCCCTGTGCTGAGTTCCCAGGTCTGTACACCTGCTGTGCCCATTATGAAGGGTTTCCACCATCCCTGTGCTGAGTTCCCAGGTCTGTACACCCACTGTGCCCATTATGAGGAGTTCCCACCATCCCTGTGCTGAGTTCCCAGGTCTGTACACCCGCCGTGCCCATTATGAGGAGTTCCCACCATCCCTGTGCTGAGTTCCCAGGTCTGTACACCTGCTGTGCCCATTATGAAGGGTTCCCACCATCCCTGTGCTGAGTTCCCAGGTCTGTACACCCACTGTGCCCATTATGAGGAGTTCCCACCATCCCTGTGCTGAGTTCCCAGGTCTGTACACCTGCTGTGCCCATTATGAAGGGTTCCCACCATCCCTGTGCTGAGTTCCCAGGTCTGTACACCCACTGTGCCCATTATGAGGAGTTCCCACCATCCCTGTGCTGAGTTCCCAGGTCTGTACACCCACTGTGCCCATTATGAGGAGTTCCCACCATCCCTGTGCTGAGTTCCCAGGTCTGTACACCCGCCGTGCCCATTATGAGGAGTTCCCACCATCCCTGTGCTGAGTTCCCAGGTCTGTACACCTGCTGTGCCCATTATGAGGGGTTCCCACCATTCATGTGCTGAGTTCCCAGGTCTGTATATCTGCTGTGCCCATTATGAGGGGTTCCCAACATCCCAGCTGGATTTTAAAGGCTAACCAAGCTCAATCTAACAGTCAAGCAAGGAAAATAGTCACATTCGCTGGTAAAGAGATATATATGGACTTAAAATATGGAACAGCAATGAAACGTGGGAAAGTCACACCCAATATTATTTTACATGAATGTTACAATGATAATAATTTACATTTACTGATTATATAATAAATTACAGTTTAGAATCCCTTTGGAAATGTTTACGGTCAGAAAGCACAAATGAGATATACGGATATAGAGTTTTCCATTTAACTTCATATACATTTTCTATCATTGGCTTAAATTTGAAAGCAAAAAATCTAAATGGCTATTAAAAGGAAAGGTGTCCTGAGAGAAATCCAGAGGCTAGCCATTGCTAATATTCTCCTGAAAATGCTTCAAGCCCAACTCCTATAAAAAAAGACAGTTTTAAAATCATAAAAAAAGTCATTCTGGCTGCAAAAAAATCACCTTTAACCTGCAGCTGTCAACCGCAGTACTTCTTTTCTGCCACAAGATGTCACCCAACCTCTCTAAACCCAGAAGACTGAGAACAATACTCTTAATGCAGGGGGTCATGGGCCCGCCACTGAGGGCATGTCAGCAGGGCCCCCTTCATTCACGGTATATTTATTGATGTAGACAGTGGCGCTGACATCATCGGCGTCATCACATGGAGGACCGCTCACCACCAGGAGAAGATTGAAAAGGGATAGGCCCCTATGTGTCATCATTAGACCATGGGCATAGCAAAAGGGGATCGTAGGGCGCTCATGCTCCAGGGGGCCCGGGCAGCAAGAGGCAGGAGGGGCGGCAGGGGCAGCATTTACTAGAACCAATCAGGCCTGCTTCTACTCCTCCCCCTCCCGCCATCATTCAACTGCTGCAGGAAAATACAGCTGATCAGTTCTAGTAAATGCTGTTCCTGCTGTCCCTCCTGTCCCTGTTCCTCTTGCTGCTCAGGCCCCCCTTGTGTGCTCCCCTGGTCCCCCTCCCGCAGCACTGCCGACTCCCTCCCCTCCTCTCCTGATGGTTGCTGCAGAGTATGCTTTTAGGATGGAAAGCGGTGGACGGGGCCGGTAAATATATGTCATTTACTGGCCCCTTCCACAGTAAGTGAAGGGTACCAATCATTTAGTGTGTGTACATTCGTAACTGAAGCATAGTAAACCGCGTTTACTATGTTTCAGTCTGTGAATGAAAGAAACTGCTTAGCACAGATCACTTCAAGTTCATTTGCTGTCCAGTGCAGCTGAGGCTGCAGAGCAAGGGACTGGGGAATCTCTGTGCTCAGTCCCTTTCTCTGTCTGAAAGGTGAGACACCAGGGGTCTGTCTAGACCCCGGATATTTCACCAAAGCCTCCCCAACGAGACTCCTAAAAAAATAAAAATGTAAATAACATACCTCCCAACTTTTTAAGATGGGAATGAGGGACACCTATCAGCAAAAGTATGCAGGCATAGGACACACCCCCTGCCACGCCCCCTTAAAGGAAAATTGTACAAAAAAAACAAGATTGGTTAAACCCACAAGTGCTTTTTTTACCACTACTATTCCTTTATATTGGCTTTTGGAATTTGAAAATGCAGCAATTTATAAACCAGATGAAAGGTTTAGCGCTGGAAAACACTTTTTGATAGATAAAAAGCGCCTTTTATATACAACTATAGAGATCAGACCAAAATGAGGGACAAATGAGGAGGAATGAGGAACAGAGGGACAGTGCTCCACATCAGGGACAGTCGGGAGCTATGAAATAATTAAAAAAAAAAAATGTAAAAAAGAAAAAAAAAAAAAAGAAAAAAAAAGCTATTGACATCATTCATTGCCCTACGGACACCGTCCAATGCTCTACTGACTGATACTGTCCACTTTTAAGGTAGGCTAAGTTTATATTCTTACAATGATATTTTGTTTTATTATATTTTTCAAAATTTTCCTTACTATTTAGTTAGGCCTTGCTAGTTAATTTCTTTAAAAAAACAAATAAATAAATAAAAGGTATTGCTGAACCCCGGGGATCTCTGATCAATGTCATGTTGTTTGGGTAGATCTCCACCTCTCCAAGGTTGCCTACCCCTGTTTTACACTGTCGCTGGGGAAAAGCACTTGCCATGTCACCCTGCATAGGTAATTCAGTAGACTCAGAGGGCCCAGGCCAGGCCTGTTACGGGCCCCTCTGAGCTTCCAGTTTCACCTACACAATGTGATGGGGGGCAAGCTTGCACTGGAAGCAAAGGATGGTAGTGGGGGGGGGGGGCTCCCAAGTCAACTTTTGCATCGGGGTCCACAATCTTCAAGCTACACTTTTGCTTTTGAATGGTCTGAAGACCAAGGAATGCAAGTACATTACAATAAAAGAGACAGCATATTATACAGAGGGGGAGTGGGGTGGGGGGCAGGGTCAGCTGGCAGGGGAGGCGGCAGCGAGTTGGGCTATATCTCTAAAGGATGAGCTCTGGCATGTTCGCAAGTCCACGTGCCCGCGCCCGCCAGGAGGCTGACACTCTGCAGCGCTAATCACAGGTAGTAAGACAATTCCAAATCTGTGCAGCTGCAGATCTGGAAATGTCTAACTGCCAGCGATTAGCGATGTGGAGTGTCAGCTTCCTGGCGGGCGCGGGCACGTGGACTTGTAAGGATGAGCTCAGGCATGTTTGCAAGTCCACGTGCCCGCGCCCGCCAGGAAGCTGACACTCCGCAGCGCTAATCACAGGTAGTAAGACAATTCCAAATCTGTGCGACCGCAGATCTGGAAATGTCTCACTGCCAGTGATTAGCGCTGCGGAGTGTCAGCTTCCTGGGGCGCAGGAACGTGGACTTGCGAACATGCCTGAGTTCATCCTTACTCTAAAGTCAGAACTCCTGCATTTTTTCCCCCAGGTCAGTCACTAGAGATCAGCAATGATGGTCTCCATATACAGCATACATCTAAGTACAGGTTTCCCTGAAAGGCGCCACCACTCTTTCCAATGAGGATGGGGCGCTCCTGTGTAGGCCCGCTGCACGCTCTGCAAAGATTTACGCCGTGTACTCACTCCGCCTCTTCGCTCGGGTGCTCAGAAGTCATGCTCTGGCTCAGCGACATGCTCTCCAGTTGACTGGCGATGGCACTTATATTCGTATCCGCTACAACCTAGAACATAAACAGGCACATAAAGCTCGACGGCACAACACAGCAATCCTATTTACCTGTACATGCCCCCCTCCCCCCTCCATCCTTCCTGAGCAGAATAAATAAAACAAACAATCGCTCTCACTCCATACAGAGAGGAAACAATCTGTTTAATTGAATTGTTCAGAAGAGGTCATTGTACTGCAGCCTTTCCCCAGGAGAACAGAGACCTGTAATAAAATGCTCTTAAAGAGACCCTGTTACCACACATGAGGGTTAAATGTTCGTTAAAGGGTTACTCCACTTTTGTTGAGAAAAAAAAACATTCCCTTCTGGGTGATCTCTGTACATTGCGGAGATTTTAACAAACTTTGTGGCAGATTCCTACCTTTTCTTTTTCTGAAGAAATCGCTGTGTGTTTCTCTGTGTCCATGTGGGAAAGTGCATCTAATGGGAGTGGTTACATAATTATCAATCAGCTGCTTCACCTGCAGGGCTCTAATGAGGAAAGTGGCAGGATCTGCATTCCTTTAGATATTATTTCCTATGGGGGAGTATCTCAACCAAAAATTACGATTTGTCCTGAATTATCCAGGCTCAATCAGCAATGGGTCCGGGATGTTCCGGAGCTGGACTATATGGGACTTCCCATTTAAAATACTTGTCTCCTTGAAAGACCGCCTCATTCACTCATCTCACTCCCGCTCGGGTACACAAGATGAGGCCCTTTCTTTCCGGGCGCTGTGATCATGCCCCCCGGGGACTACATTCACATCTTTTGGTCCTGCCCGGTAATCTCTGTCTATTGATCACAAATCCTTATGGAGGTGAATACTGTATTTATTGGTGTTTAACACTCAATTTTTCACCATGAAAATCGGGTGCAAATAGCGTGTGCGTGTTATACGCCAATACTTCAATTTTAGCTGCCTCGGAGGGGACAGGGAGGGGGGCGGGACGAGCGCCGTCAGATTACATACAGTAAGAATCTCCTGTTTACTTGGCGACCTCTGTAATAGGAAGTCCCGTCTCCTGTGCCGCCATTGGACCACTGTTCTGTCTATGATAGGAGATTCTCACTGTATGTAATCTGTCAGTGCTCGTCCCCCCCCCCCCTCCCTGTCCCCTCTAGGCTGCAGATGGGCATCGATAAGGCTGCACTGATGGCAATGGTGAGGCTGCTGCACTGATGGCAATGGTGAGGCTGCTGCACTGATGGCAAATGGTGAGGCTGCTGCACTGATGGCAAATGGTGAGGCTGCTGCATTGATGGAAAATGGCAAGGCTGCTGCATTGATGGCAATGGTGAGGCTGCTGCTTTGATAGCAATGGTGAGGCTGCTGCTTTGATAGCAATGGTGAGGCTGCTGCATTGATGGCAAATGGTGAGGCTGCTGCATTGATGGCAAATGGTGAGGCTGCTGCATTGATGGAAAATGGCAAGGCTGCTGCATTGATGGCAATGGTGAGGCTGCTGCTTTGATAGCAATGGTGAGGCTGCTGCTTTGATAGCAATGGTGAGGCTGCTGCATTGATGGCAAATGGCAAGGCTGCTGCATTGATGGCAATGGTGAGGCTGCTGCATTGATGGCAATGGTGAGGCTGCTGCTTTGATAGCAATGGTGAGGCTGCTGCTTTGATAGCAATGGTGAGGCTGCTGCTTTGATAGCAATGGTGAGGCTGCTGCTTTGATGGCAATGGTGAGGCTGCTGCATTGATGGCAATGGTGTGGCTTCTGCACTGATGGCAAATGTGAGGCTGCTGCATTGAAGGCAAATGTGAGGCTGCTGCATTGAAGGCAAATGTGAGGCTGCTGCATTGAAGGCAATGGTGAGGCTGCTGCATTGAAGGCAATGGTGAGGCTGCTGCATTGAAGGCAATGGTGAGGCTGCTGCATTGATGGCAATGGTGAGGCTGCTGCATTGATGGCAATGGTGAGGCTGCTGCATTGATGGCAATGGTGAGGCTGCTGCATTGATGGCAAATGTGAGGCTGCTGCATTGAAGGCAAATGTGAGGCTGCTGCATTGAAGGCAAATGTGAGGCTGCTGCATTGAAGGCAATGGTGAGACTGCTGCATTGAAGGCAATGGTGAGGCTGCTGCATTGATGGCAATGGTGAGGCTGCTGCATTGATGGCAATGGTGAGGCTGCAGATGGGAACTGACCCTTATTTTGCTTCAAAGTTCCTTATTTAAAGTTTTTTTCCTGAAACTTCCCTCTTAAAATGAATGTGCGTGTTATACGCCGATAAATACAGTAATTAATACCTCCATAGCTCTGTCCCCAAAAATATGCCTGCTTGGGTTGGTGGAGGAACTGGTACCCAGGGTGGCTGAGAGGACCTTGTTGGGTCAATTATGCCCCGTACACACGGTCGACCATTGATCGGACATTCCGACAACAAAATCCTAGGATTTTTTCCGACGGATGTTGGCTCAAACTTGTCTTGCATACACACGGTCACACAAAGTGGTCGGAAAATCCGATCATTCTGAACGCGGTGACGTAAAACACGTACGTCTGGACTATATGGCAGTGGCCAATAGCTTTCATCTCTTTATTTATTCTGAGCATGCGTGGCACTTTGTCCGTCGGATTTGTGTACACACGATCGGAATTTCCGACAACGGATTTTGTTGTCGGAAAATTTTATAGCAAGCTCTCAAACTTTGTGTGTCGGAAAATCCGATGGAAAATGTGTGATGGAGCCCACACACGGTCAGAATTTCCGACAACAAGGTCCTATCACACATTTTCCATCGGAAAATCCGACCGTGTGTACGGGGCATTACTGTTCTATGCCAGGAAATCCATCATCCTATGCTGGAAGCGACGGGCGCCTCCTTCTATTTTTCTATGGAAAACACTTGTAAATAATGTGGTACCCTCATACAAAGACACCTATACACATAGAGGATGTCCAAAAAAACATGCAGCCAAATAGGATACTCCCCCTACTGCTTGACGGCCTCCCTTGAGGATTCAAGTGGTCAGCCTTTTACAGCATAATGATTCATGTGGGTAGTTTCAATACCGGTTTAGCCTTGGAGTATGAACCATGCCAGCTAATTGATGATGGTCGCCTATGGTATCTGTAGAATGTCTGACATCCCTCTGTATCACATTACCCTCCCTGTGACCCCTGCGTGGGACATTTCTTTGGTGCTGGAGCCAGGCGTTGGCTGTGCTGATGTACATTATGTTGTTTGTGTGTTTATTACAGAAAAAAAAAAAAATTACATTTGTGTTGCAGGGGATGCCCAAAATCTGACTTGCATCTTAGTGCAGACTTTTGGGAAAATCAGTGAGCCAATCACACAAGCAGTAAATTATGTTTCTGGGGGGCGTTCTGTGTACAGAACATCTCCAGGTTGCCACATTACATTACAATTCCTGACCTCGCAGGCAGTTCACCCTGACATCTGCAAACGGCTGCGGGTGTCAATGTAAAGTTAATGACCCCCCCCCCCCCTAAAAAAAAATGAGTTCACAGAATGCAGTGCAAACTGTGGAATCGGATTGCATTGGGTCTGAACACCAACGCGATCTGCGGATCAAAAAAAAAAAAAAAAAAAGAAAGAAGGGTCCTGCACCATTTTGGTGGGACTGTAATGCTTTTTTTATCTATACAAACTGTATGGCTGAATTCGCATCGCACAGACATCGCATGTGATGGGCACAGCAATGCAGTGCGAATCACATGCGATGCCTGGCATTGCATAAGTGTGAACCCAGCCTGAAGGTTGATTGGCTGTTTAGGGTCATCAGCTCCACTCTTATGTCAGCAGTGTATGAGCAGTGTTTCGCAGGCACCAGGCAGTCCAGGCACCCTTTAAAATTATAGACAGTCTTGAGGCACCCCATTTCTAAAATGTAAAAACGATTCTAATGGTTTTACATAATGCAGCAACATCCACACACGTAAAGACACCCAATGTTAAAGGTGATTTATTCTTCCAATAGCATAAAAGATCATAATGGTGCACAATAAAAATCTGTGGCTTATAATAGACAGGCTTGTATACAATTTTTGGGCATTTTGCCAAGACACACCTGAAGATGCCTCAAGGCACCCCCGGGCGCCCTGGTTGAAAAGGCCGCTGTAGAGGACTGTACCTCTGTACACAACAGCAGTGGATAAAATATCACGCTCCAGCTGATGGATCTCAGACATTTTTCATTTCCGTATCCCTCGCCGTGCCGTACCGTACAGTGGAGTCGGTAATATTGAGCCGCATATCATTAAAGATAAAGTGGAATTTTTAAAGAGAACAGTAATAAAACAATTATTGCCCAAGAACAAGATGGAAAGGGTAGGACCCACTCAATTCTGTATTTCAAACTTGTGAAGTATAGGGGAGAGAACGTGTGAAGTATGGTGGAGAGAACGTGTGAAGTATGGTGGAGAGAACGTGTGAAGTATAGTGGAGAGAACGTGTGAAGTATAGTGGAGAGAACGTGTGAAGTATAGTGGAGAGAACGTGTGATGTATAGTGGAGAGAACGTGTGAAAGTATAGTGGAGAGAACGTGTGAAGTATAGTGGAGAGAACGTGTGAAGTATAGTGGAGAGAACGTGTGAAGTATAGTGGAGAGAACGTGTGAAGTATAGTGGAGAGAACGTGTGAAGTATAGTGGAGAGAACGTGTGAAGTATAGTGGAGAGAACGTGTGAAGTATTAGTGGAGAGAACGTGTGAAGTATAGTGGAGAGAACGTGTGAAGTATAGTGGAGAGAACGTGTGAAGTATAGTGGAGAGAACGTGTGAAGTATAGTGGAGAGAACGTGTGAAGTATAGTGGAGAGACGTGTGAAGTATAGTGGAGAGAACGTGTGAAGTATAGTGGAGAGAGAACGTGTGAAGTATAGTGGAGAGAACGTGTGAAGTATAGTGGAGAGAACGTGTGAAGTATGTGGAGAGAAATGTAACGTATAGTGATATGAGAAAACGTGTGAAGTATAGTGGAGAGAACGTGTGAAGTATAGTGGAGAGAACGTGTGAAGTATAGTGGAGAGAACGTGTGAAGTATAGTGGAGAGAACGTGTGAAGTATAGTGGAGAGAACGTTGTGAAGTATAGTGGAGAAAACGTGTGAAGTATAGTGGAGAGAACGTGTGAAGTATAGTGGAGAGAACGTGTGAAGTATAGTGGAGAGAACGTGTGAAGTATAGTGGAGAGAACGTGTGAAGTATAGTGGAGAGAACGTGTGAAGTATAGTGGAGAGAACGTGTGAAGTATAGTGGAGAGAACGTGTGAAGTATAGTGGAGAGAACGTGTGAAGTATAGTGGAGAGAACGTGTGAAGTATTTGTGGAGAGAACGTGTGAAGTATAGTGGAGAGAACGTGTGAAGTAATAGTGGGAGAACGTGTGAAGTATAGTGGAGAGAACGTGTGAAGTATAGTGGAGAGAACGTGTGAAGTATAGTGGAGAGAACGTGTGAAGTATAGTGGAGAGAACGTGTGAAGTATAGTGGGAGAACGTGTGAAGTATAGTGGAGAGAAGTGTGAAGTATAGTGGAGAGAACGTGTGAAGTATAGTGGAGAGAACGTGTGAAGTATAGTGGAGAGAACGTGTGAAGTATAGGTGGAGAGAACGTGTGAAGTATAGTGGAGAGAACGTGTGAAGTATAGTGGAGAGAACGTGTGAAGTATAGTGGAGAGAACGTGTGAAGTATGGTGGAGAGAAATGTGAAGTATGGTGGAGAGAAAAGTTGTGGAGAGAACGTGTGAAGTATGGTGGAGAGAACGTGTGAAGTATAGTGGAGGGAACTTGTGAAGTATAATGGGAGAACTGTATGAAGTATAGTGGAGAGAACGTGTGAAGTATAGTGGAGAGAACGTGTGAAGAGTATGGTGGAGAGAACGTGTGAAGTGTGGTGGAGAGAACGTGTGAAGTATGGTGGAGAGAACGTGTGAAGTATGGTGGAGAGAACGTGTGAAGTATGGTGGAGAGAACTTGTGAAGTATGGTGGAGAGAACGTGTGAAGTATAGTGGAGAGAACGTGTGAAGTATAGTGGAGAGAACGTGTGAAGTATAGTGGAGAGAACGTG
>JBBDGP010005610.1:0-69412 GCA_037952835.1 Lithobates septentrionalis
TTTTCTTGTCTCAGAGACACAGCAGGAAGTTAGAGGAAATCTCCCAAAGCGAGGGAATTCCCTGCCTAGACAATTGTCTGTCTGCATTGGGAGATTTTCTTTTCACCGCTTGTTTTGGAGACAACTAACATTTTGGATTGCTGTGAGGGAGGGAGACCTTTTTATTCATCTGCCCGTCTTCCATTCACAGATCGTGCTTCATTCATGGAGGTGAAGTACAACTTCTATGAATGGAGGAGGGGCAGGAAGGACAGGCAAAGTTGGTACTCTTGATGAGTGCCTGTGGTAGGCCTCTCAGCTCTATTAACCCCCGGAGCACTGGAAGATTACTGCTGCGGGGGGATTGGGGGCAGAAGACGGAAGATTTCAGCGAAACCAGCAGTCATCCACACAAGTGACACCTCCCAATCCTAGTCGGTAATGTCCCTGGTGTTGATTTAAAAAAAACAAAATAGGCTATAACCGTTTTTACTGCTAGAGACGTTTTTGCACAAAAAAAAAATTTTAGGCCACAAAATAGGGTTTATATGTGCCCCCAAAAAAAACTTTAGTTTAGTTTACTTTTTACTGGAAATGTATGTTTTGTATACGCTAATATCGTGTGGCATTAGAAGTTAGAACTAAGGGAAGAGGAGTGGAGGAAGTAGAATTGTTAGTGACACTGAAGGTGCGTTGGGATAGGTAGGATGAGAGCCACTAAAGAGCACAGTCACGGAGACCGAGGGAGTAAAGTTTTTTTTTTTGAGAAGGAGGGGGTGGTCAACCGTGTCAAAGGCAGCTGAAAGATCCAGAAGTAGGAGTACAGAATAGTGTCCGTTGGTTTTTGCAGTTAGAAGGTCATTTGTGAGTTTTTAAAGCAGTTTCTTTGGAGTGAAGAGGGTGAAATCCAGATTGAAGGGGATCAAGAAGGTTGTTTTTAATGAGGTGGTCACTCAGTTGGTTGTAAACCAGGCGTTCAAGGAGTTTAGAGGAAAAGGGGAGCAAGGAGATAGGGCATAGGTTGTTAAGATTGGTAGGGTCCAAGGACGGCTTTTTAAGTATGGGGGTGACCAGTGCATGTTTTAGAGCATTGGGGAAGATGCCAGAGGTGAGGGAGAGATTGAAGATGTGGGTTAGAGAGTGTAGAATGGAGTCAGAGGGGACCGTAGCATATGAGAGGGAATAGGGTCCAGGGGACAGGTGGTTAGGTGGGCGATAGAAAGGAGTTTAGTAACTTTGTAGTAGCAGATTTGAATAGGGGGAGTGTCAGTTGTACCTGTTGACATGGGGTCTTCGCTGGGGGAGATACCTGTAGAGTGGAGATTTCATCACGGATTGTATCAATCTTGTTCTTGAAGTGATTAGCGATCTCCTGGGCAGTGAGTGAGTCTGTGGGTGGAGGCGGTGGAGGACAAAGTAGAGAGTTGAAGGTAGAGAAGGGTTTACGGGGACTAGATGAGAAGGTGTTAATAAGAGCTGTAAAATAGGTTTGCTTGGCAGTGTGGAGGAAAGAATAGTATTTTTGGAGGGCAGATTTGTATTGGTTTAAGTCTTTGAGAGACTTAGTCTTGTGCCACAGACGCTCAAGAGCGCGACTACGTTTTTTGAGAATTTTAGTGTCATCTGTTTGCCAGGGTTGTAGGGGTTGAGGCCTGATTCTGCGTGTAGTGAGGGGAGCGAGCTTGTCCAGGGTGGAGGACAGGGCTTTATTGTAGATGGACGTGGCTTGGTTGGGGCAGGACAGAGGAGATATTTTGTCATAGAGGTGGTCAGTAGCAGAATAGAGGAGTTGAAGTTGCGAAAGTTTCTACGGGTGATGGTTAGGCGATTGGAGGGAAAGAAGGTGGAAGACAGGGGGAGAGAGAAACTAATAAGGTGATGGTCGGAGAGAGGAAACGGATTGTTTGAGAAGCTGCATGGAGTGCATAGGTAGGAGTATACAAGGTCAAGGGTGTTGCCATCAGAGTGAGTAGAAGCCTGTCCCCATTGTTTTAGGTCAAATGAAGAGGTTAGACTAAGAAGTTTAGAAGTAGCAGGAGTGTTTGTATTAGCAGGGATGTTGAAATCACTGAGAAGGATTGTGGGAATTTCCGAAGAGAGAAAGTAGGGTAGCCAGGCAAAAAACTCATCAAGGAAAGTCGATAATCGTCCAGGGGGCCGGTAGATCACAGCAATTCTTAGGGAAGTTGGAGAGAATAGACGTATACAGTGGGCTTCAAATGATGAGAGGGAAAGAGAGTGAATAACCTGGAAGGTGCTCTGGGGGATAGGAGGAATCCCACTCCACCTCCCTTGCGTCCATTAGGCCTAGGGGAGTGAGTCCAGTGAAGGCCACCCTGGGAGAGGGAAGCAGGAGAAGAGGTGTCAGATTCCTGAAGCCAGGTTTCGGTGAGAGCAAGTAGATTAAAGGAATTATTGACAAAGAGGTCATGAACAGCAGTGAGTCTGTTGCAGACAGAGCGGGCATTCCAGAGGGCACAGTAGTGGGGGAGGCTGGCGTTGGGAAGAAGAGGAATGGAGACTAAATTGCGTAGATTGCGACTACTGTCAGAGGGTGTAGGGTGATGGTGATGGGTGTGTTGGGCACAGTTAAATAAGGGAGGCCCAGGGTTTGGGGAAATATCTCCAGTGGTTAGGAGAAGCAGAAGAGTGAGGGAGGTAATATGAGAATATGATTTGTATGAGGGGAAAGGCTTCAGTATCCTGGGGGGTTTGTTAGCAAGTGAAAGAGGTGATGAGTGCAGTAATAGGGGGAGGGGATAAGTGAGGGTGATATGTACAGATTGTGGGGTGGAGCAGAGGTGTGAAGAAAAGAGTTTGGGGAGAGAGGCAGCAATTGTGAAGAGGAGGAGAGGTAAAGAGAGCATGTTTTAGAGAGGAAGGTGAGATAATTAGGAATTGAGGTCATCTGCAGTCTGTTGTAGATTGCTTTGTGCAAATTGCTGAAGTGCAAGAGCAGAAGCGCCACTTATTTAAAGAACCCCACTTCTTTGGAAGAACCCCCTGTATGTGTTCCCCCGTAAAGAAGGCCTTGTTTTTATACTGTGTGTTGGGTGTGGATAGAATCTGGCAATTAATCCATATTAGGGGATATTAGGAACACAGCTAGCAAAGCAAAACTTTCACACCACAAGCAAACTGCAAGGGGACTAAAAGGCCAAAATTGTAAAGATAAGGGAACCCCCTAATTTAGGTAAGACTTACTGGCTAAATAAACTGGCTAAATAAACATGAGAACATGGCTACAGATGGAGTTGAAACAGTGGTGACAAACAGGTTTACCAAATATGCATGGGAGTAGTCGGTCAATATTCAGTTTAAGGTATGTGGAGGTATAAACGCAGGTTTACCTGTGAAGAGAAGAAAATGTTCAGATGAATGGTGCAAGAGCAGAAGTGCCACTTATTTAAAGAACCCCACTTCTTTGGAAGAACCCCCTGTATGTGCAGCCCCCTGTAAATATCAAGGGGTCTCTCAATCTTCGTGAAGAGAGACACATAAATATGTGTTCAATATCCTATAAAGTGCATCACATCCAAGTAATATAAAACTAAACAATAAAGTGCATCACATCAAAATATACTTCAAATAAATAGTTGCGTGGGAATAATCAAATTTATAATAAAAAACGCAACCAAAGGACTAGGGTGATTCAGAGAGATGGTCAGTTCTAAATTAAAAGTGTAAACAAAGGTAATCCTATGTAGACAAATAGAGATGAAGGGGAAAGGGACAAATGTGGGAGTCCAATTTACAGATGTAAGCTGGTCTTGATTAGCTTTCTGCAATCCTCAGCCAATAGTGCTAGCCTCTCACCTTATGGATAGACCCCTAACGGGTCTAATGAAGCATCGATAAATGACCAGACTGTTGCTGAATCTTCCTCACTGGATCCAAGGAATCACTGCAGCTTTTCTCCGGTCTTTTCCTAGAGGAAAGTGTTTCCCAATACACAAGATTGAAGGCAAAAAAGAAGGCTCTGAGGCTGCATTGCACTCAAACAAATGTTTTCATACTACTACTGACACAATAAGAAGTATCAAACAGGCATATAACAAGCGAGCTGCGAGCTCGCCCCCGTCACTTCCGGTGCCTCGTGTTCCCGCACAGATTCATCACTGTCACATGACTTCATCAGGGGATGGACCCTTCCTGTTCCAACATGACTGCGTACCAGTGCACAAAGCAAGGTCCATAAAGACGTGGATGAGTGAGTTTGGGGTGGAGGAACATGACTGGCCTGCACAGAGCCCTGACCTCAACCCGACAGAACACCTTTGGGATGAATTAGAGCAGAGCCACACCTCACAAACCTTGTGGACGGCCTTCCCAGAAGAGTTGAAGCTGTTATAGCTGCAAAGGGTGGGCCAACTCAATATTGAACCCTATGTACTAGGACGCTATGAAAGTTCATGTGTGTGTAAAGGCAGGCATCCCAAAACTTTTGGTAATATAGTGCAGTCCACATTTGTATGTGGGGGGGGGGGCGCTTAAAATTCTAGGGGAAGGCATTTTAAGTGCTTGGGTTTAACTTTAATCACTTGCTCTCTGCCCCATAGCAGATTTACTGCTGTAGGGCGGCTGTCCTGTGCAGGATCATGTGTGTGTATAAATGCATTCTATGCATTAAGATAAAAAACATTCTGTGTGCAGCAGCACCCCTAATACTTACCTGAGCCCCCTCTCTATCCAGCGATGTCCATGAGTCCCTCGGCTGTCCGGGATTCTTCCTCCTGATTGGCTGAGACACAGCAGCAGCGCTATTGGCTCCTGCTGCTGTCAAAGTCAGTTGGCCAATCAGGAGAGAGAGGGGGGTCGAACAGCAGCTCCGTGTCTGATTGGACACACAGAGTTGCAGCTCGCGAGTTCTGTGTCTGCTTATAAGGGGCACAGCTTACGATACGGCAATCCCAGTGATCAGGAAGGACCTAAGGCGGATCCAAGTCTGCACGTGAAATCAGCTGTTCCTGCCTGTAAGATCTGGCATCTGTGAGCTCTGAAGACCCCCGTAATAGGGGTCCAGCATATCTGGTAAGCGGGCCCCCCCTTCTTTTACCGCTGTTCGCCTTGTTCAAACACCAAAAGGGATGAAATTCCACTAGCTGAAGGAAGGACTACTTATACAGAAACACATACTGTTTCATATTTAATATTCATTTATCAGGACTGCACAGCATTTGTATAATCAACTCATTTACACTTTCATTATTATAGATTTTAGGTTGAAGGTGAATTTATGTCATATATATATATATATATATATATATATATATATATATATATATATATATATATATATATATATATATATATATATATAAAATTTTTTTTTTTTTAGAGCAACTCAATAATTGTGTTTGTCTCTTTGAAATGCCAATTACTGTTCTAATATGAGTAATTTGTTTATTTTACTTCCAGATTGAGCTGGAGAAAAGTTTGTACTCGGATCATGAGATTCAGCTTATAGAAGATGCAATAAACCTGCAGAGAAAACATTCTGGTCAATATGATGATGACTTTGACTCTGATAGCAAGGATATTGTGCTGGCGCAAGATCTGGAAGACTCGTGGGAGCAGAAGTGGAAGACGTTTAATCCTGCTCCCAGAATAACAGGTATAAAATATAAATACACTGCATTGTATGTAGCAGCCCTTTTCAAGCTTTTTAACCCAGTCGAGCCCATACAATCTTCAGGTCTCCTGAAACCCTTACTAAAATCAATGAATTGAGGGTCAGTAGGAAAAATATTTCCCCACATTGGTCAGTAGGAAGAATGCAGCCCTTAAAGTGGTGATCAGGAGGCTACCCTTACAGACGCTAACAAGATTAATGGTGTCATGCTAATGGATTTGCCAAGAGGAATTGACCCTGGAACTATGCAGGCAGGAGGAAATAGGAAGTCAAGGAGTCCCTAGCAACTTGGTCAGCTTGGACTCTCAGCACAGAACATTGGGCACCCAGTGATAGGTATGTGCAGCATGTGGGTGTTAAAGGTTAAATTCACCTTTGCCGCATGCCGTATATACAAATGATGGAGGGCCGGGTGCTCTCTTGTTCTGAGATGACGTCGCCCCTGTCTCACAGCACTTGCACATCCGTGGAGCGGCTTAGCGCGGCATTTGCAGGCGCACTGTGTCCCCAGGACATGGCGCAGCACCGATCTCAGTAAAGAGCCGATCAGTTGTGTCCAATCACAGCTGTTAACATGCAAACAAGGAAATGCCGGTTATTGTCTCTCCACCTCAAACTGATGGTGAGGAGAGCTCATTAGCGGCATCTCCCCACAGGAGATGTGCCCTGATTATTAGTGCAGCCCCAACAGTGCCCATTAGTGATGCCAGTCAGTGCTGCCTTTTCAGCGCTCATCAGTGATACATTACAGTGACATCTCATCAGTGCACATCAGTGAAGGAGAAAAATAAATTATTTACAAAATTTTCTGACAAACTAAAACTTTTTTTATTTTTTTTATTTATTTTTTTTTCCCTTTTTTTGCTAAAAATATATTAACTAAAAAAACAGGAGTTATTTAACCGCTAGCTGACCGCCGGCTGTCTATTGACGGCCAGGCGGCGCAGCTCTCGTTGCGGGCGGGCGTCATATGACAGCCTCGCATTCCTAGGCCACCAGGGGGCGCGCCGCCGCCGGCGATCGCGCGCGCCCGCCGTGTCACTAGGCACCCGGTGCGCATGCCCTGCGGCCGCGATGTCCGCCGGGCACCCGCGATTACCGGTAACACAGCAGGACCGTGGATCTGTGTGTGTAAACACACAGATCCACGGTCCTGTCAGAGGAGAGGAGACCGATGGTATGTTCCCAGCACAGAGGAACACCGATCGGTCTCCTCCCCTAGTGAGTCCCCTCCCCCTACAGTTAGAATCACTCCCTAGCAACACAGTTAACCCCTCGATCACCACCTAGTGTTAACCCCTTCCCTGCCTGTCACATTTACACAGTAATCAATGCATTTTTATAGCACGGTTCGCTGTATAAATGTGAATGGTCCCAAATATGTGTCAAAAGTGTCTGATGTGTCCGCCGCAATATCGCAGTCACAATAAAAATCGCAGATCGCCGCCATTACTAGTAAAAAAATAAAAAAAAAATAAAAATGTTATAAATCTATCCCCTATTTTGTAGACGCTATAACTTTTGCGCAAACCAATCTATATACGCTTATTACGATTTTTTTTATTTTTTTTTTATTTTTTTTTTTACCAAAAATATGTACAAGAATACATATCGGTCTAAACTGAGAAATTTGTTTTAAAGAAAAAAAAATTGGATATTTATTATCGCAAAAGATAAAAATTATTGTGTTTTTTTTTTTAAAACTTCTCACTCTTTTTTTGTTTATAGCACAAAAAATAAAAACCGCAGAGGTGATCAAATACCACTAAAAGAAAGCTCTATTTGTGGGGAAAAAATGATAACAATTTCATTTGGGTACAGTGTTGTATGACCGCGCAATTGTCATTCAAAGTGCGACAGCGCTGAAAGCTGAAAAATGGCTTGGGCAGGAAGGGGGCGAAAATGCACTGTATTGAGGTGGTTAAATACCACCAAAAAAAAGCTCTTAGTGTGACAAAAAAATGCTTTGCAGAGACACAGGATCCATGCCTTCCTTACTGTCAGAACGGTGTCCTGTCTATCTGCAGGATGATGAGCGAGTGTCGGTGGATGTTGAGTCTGCGGTATCCACCGACAGGCTCCGCTGTGTGTAATCACAACGGGAGAGCCATCCACGGCACGCATGTGTGCCTTCTATGAAGTGTTGGAGTGTGTGCATGTATACACATGTCTGGCGCAGAGGTGCCGCCCTGTAGCAGTTAAACTGCTATAGGGCGGACCTTAAGTGGTCTCGTAGCTTCATAACGGAGTAGTAGTTTTTGTGCTTCAGTATTGGTTGAATACAGCGTGATAGCAACCAGAATTCTTTTCCATTGCTTTGCCTCTTTTGTTTTGTAGAAGCTGATAAGAAAACTGACAGGTCATCAATAAACAGGAAGCTAGAAAACTCGCTGGTTCTGCTGGTTAAGGAAAGACTTGGTAATGAAGATCTATGGATGTTCCCTCAGATGGCCTGGCAGGCTGGAGAAACCATGAGACAGACAGCAGAGCGAGCTCTGTCTACGTTGTCAGGTAACGTGGTTCCTATCTACTGCTACGGCAAAGTGAAACCTTTTATATTTGTAAAAGTCTGTTCCTTCTTGCCCTAGCCAATGCATAAAGCTCCTGAGATGACAAACTGAACTTACACATTCTTACGATGAGGGGGAAAAAAGTATTTGTGTTCCCCTGCTGATTTTGTACGTTTGCCCACTGACAAGGAAATGATCAGTCTATGATTTTAATGGTAGGTTTATTTTAACAGTGAGAGACAGAATAACAAAAAAAAAATCCATAAAAACGCTTTTCTAAAAAGTTCTAAATTGATTTTCATTTTAGTGAGTGAAATAAGTATTTGATCCCCTATCAATCAGCAAGATTTCTGGCTCCCAGGTGTCTTCTATACAGGTAACAAGTTGAGATTAGGAGCACACTCATAAAGGGAGTGCACCTAATCTCAGCTTGACACCTGTCCACAGGTGCAATCAATCAGATTCCAATCTCTCCACCATGGCGAAGATGGATGTCAGGGACAAGATTCTAGACTTACACAAGGCTGGAATGGGCTACAAGACCATCAACAAAGCAGCTTGGTGAGAGGGTGACAACAGTTGGTGCGATTATTTGCAAATGGAAGAAACACAAAATAACTGTCAATCTCCCTCGGTCTGGGGCTCCATGCAAAATCTCAGATCGTGGAGTTTCAATGATCATGAGAACGGTGAGGAATCGGCCCAGAAATACATGGGAGAATCTTGTCTATGATCTCAGCTGGGACCATAGTCACCAAGAAAACCATTGTAACAGACTAACACCGCAAAGGTCTGAAATCCTGCTGCGCCCGCAAGGTCCCCCTACTTAAGAAAGCACATGTACAGGCCCGTCTGAAGTTTTCTAATGAACATCTGAATGATTCAGAGGAGAACTGGGTGAAAGTGTTGTGGTCAGGTGAGACCAAAATCAAGCTCTTTGGCATCAACTCAACGTGTTTGGAGGAGGAGGAATGCTGCATATGAAGCCAAGAACACCATCCCCACTGTCAAACATGCAGGTGGAAACATTATGCTTTGGGAGGGTTTTCCTGCTAAGGGGACAGGACAACTTCATCACATCAAAGGGACGATAGACGAGGTCATGTCCCATTAAATCTTGGGTGAGAACCTCCTTCCCTCAGCCAGGGCATTGAGAATGGGTCGTGGATGGGTATTCCAGCATGACTGTGACCCAAACACACAGCCAAGGCAACATTGGAGTGGCTCAAGAAGAAGCACATTAAGGTCCTGGAGTGGCCTAGCCAGTCTCCAGACCTTAATCCCATAGAAAATATGTGGAGGGAGCTGAAGGTTTGCATTGCCAAACGTCGGCCTCGAAACCTTAAAGCGTTTGTTGACCCAAAAAAACAAACAGATTATGTTCCTTTTTAAAGCATTTTATACAGCACGGTGCTTCTGCTGTGTCATTTGGCCCACTGTATACCCTAAAAAACCTGGCTGATCCTGTCTGACTATACCCTCCCCTCTGCAAACGGACCACGATAATCATGGCTGCTGATCACCTGATACTGTAATCTGTTTGCGTGATTCTATCAGCCGCAGCTCTCCCCGTGTCTGTGTCCTCCTCCCTGCTTGTACCAGCACCCCCCGCTCCTCTGTATCTGCTATAAAATCTTATCTTCTCTGTACCTTACTAATGTGTCCCTGTGCCCGTTTAATGTAAAAAATCCGCTGATCTGTACCTCGTATAAGCGCAGCTCCAGGTGCTCAGCTGATTGTTGGCTCTGTCTCTTCTCTCTACCTCCTCGGCCCTGCCCACTGCAGCTGTGAGCTGGAGAGAGGAGGAGAGGAATTGGCTGTGCTCCCGGAGCGGAGCTTATATTAATACAGATTGGCGGATTTTATATAGAACACAGGCACACATGTTAAGGTTCAGAGAAGATGAGGTGATTTCAAAGAAGTGGGTTAACAACCACTTTATTGACTTGGAGAGGATCTGCAAAGAGGAGTGGGACAAAATCCCTCATGAGATGTGTGCAAACCTGGTGGACAACCACAAGAAATGTCTGACCTCTGTCTTTGCCAACAAGGGTTTTGCCACGAAGTCTTGTTTTGCGAAGGGGTCAAATATGTATTTCACTCATGAAAATGCAAATCAATTTAACTTTATTTAAATGCGTTTTTCTAGATATTTTTGTTCTGTCTCTCAATGTTACAATAAACCTACCATTAAAATTATAGATTGATCTTTTCTTTGTCAGTGGGCAAATGTACAAAATCAGCAGGGGGTCAAACACTTTTTTTCCCTCGCTGTATATTGAAAAGGTAAATGTGGGTCGCCAACTTCTCAACTACCTACTTTTACCACTGAAGTAAGTTTTGGAATAATTCTCTCCCTTTGTTTCTCCTCCCACATTTTTTTCCTACAGTTTGAGAGAGGCAAAAGTTGCCAACAATCTCATACATCATTAACAGTCTGCTATAGAAAAAAAAAAAAGAAACGTTGATTATAATTATGCTGTAATTATATTTCAGCAGTTAAGCTGGACCCTGCCTGCAATTTCCTCTTATTACTGAAGTGACTACATACGGTGATATAATAAGCAAGTGCAAATTTAGCTCAAAAATCAACCAAAGCCCTATTTAAAAAAAAAAAAAAAATCTATAACAGGGGTCTACAAACTTTCTAAAGAAAGGGCCTCCTTGCTGTCCTTCAGACTTGGGGGGAGGGAGGATAATTGGGGCCAGTGGGAGTAAATTACACACTATCGGTGTCAGTGGTAGGAATTCTGCCCCGTCGGTGTCAATGGAGGGAATTCTGCCCTGTCGCTGTCAATGGAGGGAATTCTGCCCCGTCGCTGTCAATGGAGGGAATTCTGCCCCGTCGCTGTCAATGGAGGGAATTCTGCCCCGTCGGTGTCAATGGAGGGAATTCTGCCCCGTCGGTGTCAATGGAGGGAATTCTGCCCCGTCGGTGTCAATGGAGGGAATTCTGCCCCGTCGGTGTCAATGGAGGGAAGAGTGCCCCCCAAAGGGCTGGATAAAGGCAAGCAATGGGCCACAGTTTGGAGACCACTGATCTAGTGGGAGGAAGAGTTATTTGGATCCTCTGTCACCTTTTATTGCTGTCTGTGTCCCTGTATAGGAAAATTTCCCCTCACTTTAGTGGTGGGGAAATGATGGTGGTAGTGATGCAAGGGGAAAAAAAAAATTCATTTTTTTTATTTTTTTTTTCCCTTGAAGCACAGGACTGTAGACATCCCAATGAATAATAAAGGCAAGAAGAACATCACCAGAAGAAACCTGGACCTGCAGCCTGGTAATCAGGGGATCGGAGAAAATGGAAACGGTCAGCTTGTGATGTGAATGATTACAGCTCGAGAAAAGGGCTTTAAATGGCACAAGCTAAGTACTACACTAGGCTGCTCGGACAAGTTTCTTTTTGTAAAAGAGACCTTTCTCCAGCTGATATCGTTTACAACACAAGCTGATAGATGCCACTCTCCCTGTGTCCTGAATAGCAGGCTGCAGCCCTGGACTCTGTAAACTAAAGATGAGAGATGGAGACTGCACAAGGATCTTCTGTCTGGCGGTTTAGGTGGAGAGGCAGGGGCTGTGCACTGCCTGTCATGCCCCCTCTCCTCAGAAACCCATATTTATTGCTGAATGTTGGATAGGTAGGGGGGTTGGGTTGGCCTAGCTATCCGACAACACAGCATCCCCCCCCAGTGCTCGCACACAGGTCCTGCACGCATCTGTAAGTGATGATGGCACCTCACATGCGAATGTCAGCATGAGAGCAATAATTCTACCTCCAGACCTCCTGCATAAATCTGGTAACCCGTAAAAACTTGTAAAGCGCCACCTATGGAGATTTTTAGGTACCGTAGTTTGTTGCTGTTCCCCAGAAATACGCAGTTTTAAAGCATAACATGTTGGTTATCTATTTTCTTGGTGGTGTAACTAGCGTTGCACCGATACGAACACCAGTATCGGTGTCGATACTAAGCATTTGCACGATTACTTGCACTCTTGCAAATACTGCTATACTAAAACTGATTCCTTCAGACTCAGTTCACATATGTGCGGGGCCGGTTTGCTGTGAGTTTTTACAGCCCGGTCTGGTGCATTTTCATTCAGCGGTTCAGGTGTGATTCCATTGCGTAGTGTATGAGATTAGCAAAGGACTTTTTCAAATCGCACTGCAGCCGGCCCGCACATATGGGAACAGGTCATAGAAACTCACTGAAATGCTCATGAAAACTTATGTCTGCAAGTGAAATCTGCGTGGGTTTTTTTTTTTTTTATCCCCTATCCCTTTTTATACATGTATGCTGTGAACAAGCCCTAAAAACACTCATGTGACGCTAAAAATGGGTATCGGTAATTGGTGTCCATGAGTGCTTGAGTGAGTCTCGTTACTTGTACTCGGTCTTAAACTGGTTCATCCCTAGGTGTAACATCCTCTTACATTTTACCAAAAATTGGATATTCTAAAATTTTGCACTAGAATTCATTTAAAGTGTATATATTTTCTTTTTCTTGAAAATTTGGATTTGATAAACTGCTCCACAGATATTATGCCACATAAAAATATGCTACAACAATCATTTTATTCTCCAGGGCCTCTGCTTTAAAAAAAAAAAAGTGGTGTTACAAATGAATGTCCACACCAACTGCTAACCAGTTTACAAGCTAAAGAATTATGATTAGAAGAAATGCTTGTCAATCACCCCCAGTCCAGGGTAATCCTGACCCTTCTCTCACGCATGTAAAATATATTTATCTATCACACACAGTGAATCCGGAAAATATTGACCGTGCTTCACTTTTTCCACATTTTGTCATGTTACAGCCTTATTCTAAAATGGATTAAATTAATTTATTTTCCTAAAAATTCTACAAGCAATACCCCATATTGACAAAGTGAAAGGAGTTTGTTTGAAATCTTTGCAAATTTGTTAAAAATAAAAAAGGAAAAAATCCCAAGTACATAAGTATTCACAGACTTTGCTTGATATTTTGATGAAGCACCTTTGGCACCAATTACAGCCTCAAGTCTAAATATGATGCTACAAGCTTGGCACACCTATTTTTGGGCAGTTTCTCCCATTCTTTGCAGGACCTCTCAAGCTCCATCAGGTTGGATGGGGAGCGTCGGTGCACAGCCATTTTCAGATCTCTCCAGAGATGTTCAATCGGGTTCAAGTCTGGGCTCTGGCTGGGCCACCCGAGGACATTTACAGAGTTGTCCCGTAGCAATTCCTTTGTTGTATTGGCTGTGTGCTTAGGATCATTGTCCTGTTGGAAGATGAACCTTCGCCCCAGTCTGAGGTCCAGAGATCTCTAGAGAAGGTTTTCATCAAGTCTCTGTACATTACTGCATTTATCTTTCCCTCGATCCTGACTAGTCTCCCAGTTCCTGCAGCTGAAAAACATCCCCACAGCATGATGCTGCCACCACCATGTTTCACTGTAGGGATGGTGTTGGCCAGGTGATGAGCGGTACCTGGTTTCCTCCAGACATGACACTTTCCAATTAGGCCAAAGACTTCAGTCTTTGTTTCCTCAGACCAGAGAATTTTGTTTCTCATGGTCTGAGAGTCCTTCAGGTGCCTTTTGGCAAACTCCAGGTGTGCTGTCATGTGCCTTTTTTTACTGAGGAGTGTCTTCCATCTGGCCACTCTACCATACAGGCCTGATTGGTGGAGTGCTGCAGAGATGGTTGTTCTTCTGGAAGGTTCTCCTCTCTCCACAGAGAAACACTGGAGCTCTGTCAGTGACCATCAGGTTCTTGGTCATCTCTCTGACTGTTTCTTCTCCCCTGATTGCTCAGTTTGGCCGGGCAGCCTGCTCTAGGAAGAGGCCTGGTGGTTCCAAACTTCTTTCGTTTACGAATGATGGAGGCCACTGTGCTCGTTGGGACCCTTTCCCGCATCTGTGCCTCGATACAATCTTGTCTTGGAGGTCTACAGACAATTCTTTGGACTTCATGGCTTGGTTTGAGTTCTGACATGTACTGTTAACTGTGGGACCTTTTATATAGACAGGTGTGTGCTCTTCCAAATCATGTCCAATCAACTGGATTTACCACAGGTGGACTCCAAGTTGTAGAAACATCTCAAGGATGATCAGTGGAAGCGGGATGCACCTGAGCTCAATTTTGAGTAGCAAAGGGCTGTGATTTTTTTTTTTATTTATTTTTTTATTTTAAATAAATGTGCAAAGATTTCAAACATTTTTCACGTTGTCATTCTGGGGTATTGTTTGCTGAATTTTGAGGAATATAATGAATTTAATCTATTTTGGAATAAAAAGTGAAGCGATGTGAATGCTTTCCGGATGAAATATGTTTGGGGGGTTCTAAGTCATTTTTCTAGCAAAAAAAAATGCAGATTTTTTTACATGTATGAGAGAAGCGTCAGGATTGGCCTGGACTGGGGGTGATTGACAAGCATTTCTTCTAATCGTACTTGTTCTTCTTTACCTTGTAAACTGGTTAGCAATTGCTATGGACACTCATTTGTAACACCACTTGTGCTTACAGTGTTAAACTATGTGGGGCTCAAAATTATTAGTCTTGTTTTAGCTGCAGCATTTAATATTTAAATGTTTCTGATTGAATTGATATGAAGGCTGATAATAGAGCTTGCATAGTCAAGAATATTCTGTATTTTGCACAGGTAATAGCACTGAGGCAAACTTCTTAGGAAACGCTCCCTGTGGCTTTTACAAGTACAAGTTTCCCAAGACAATGCGGACAGAAGACACGGTTGGAGCCAAAGTATTTTTCTTCAAAGCAATGCTAAAGAGCCAGGAACTACAGACTTCAAAGCAAAAAGGGGAATACGTCTGGGTTAGCAAAGAGGAACTGAGAGACTATTTAAAACCCGCATATCTTTCTGCCGTGGAAGAGTTTGTCCTAGAAATATAATCAATATTAAGCTATATTTAAACTCAATAAAGAGATTCTTTTTTATTTGTAATTTTTTGTTTTACTTGTCTGGTCTCTTCTGGCTTGGTGAGTACATGGAGCAGGATCTCCAGACATTAGAATGAATGTAGAAATCGTACATTATACCATCCTGCTAGAACAATAACATACAATTTTCAAAAAACCTAGACAATCTATTCTTCTGACATTGCAGGCATATCGCATATCTGTCATGGCATTGAGATTGATTTGCTAAAGGAGTGGTGACTGTTCACTTAGCAAAAAAGGTAAATCTGTGTTCCTCTCTGTCCTGCAATATGCAAGGATACATTTTTTTTTTTCCTGCTTGTGCATAATTAGCTTTTCAAAGTCAACTTCACTTTATTTACTAAGTCTAGTAAACAATACCCTTGTATAGAAAAATGGTCTTTATTCTTTCAGTAATTCAACCCTATTGAATAGAACAGCTGTAAAATGTAGGAACTTGGGTTGGTGTCAAATATTTATCTTTGGCAATCTGTATTCCATGATTCTTTCATAGACATAGAGAAACAATGGGGGTTTATTTACTTAACCACCTCAACTTGAAGGTTTTACCTCCTTCATGACCAGGCCATTTTTTTTGCTACCCCGTTTCCCCGAAAATAAGACCTAGCGTGATTGTCGGTGATGGCTGCAATATAAGCCCTACCCCCCAAATGAGCCCTAGTTAAAGTCCTTGTAGGTCTTATTTTCAGGGTAGGGCTTATTTTCGGGGAAACAGGGTAGGGCTTATTTGGGGGGTAGGGCTTATATTGCAGCCGTCACCGACACTCACGCTAGGTCTTATTTTCGGGGAAACAGGGTATGTAGCACTATACTACTTTAACTGGTAATTGCGCAGTCAAGCAACACTGTACTCATACTAAATTTATATCATTTTTTTCACACAAATAGAGCTTTCTTTTGCTGGTATTTTTATAACCTAGATTTTTTATTACGTAAATGAAAGACTGAAAATGTTAAACTTTTTTTTTTTTTACTTTCTGCTATAAAACATATTCAATAAATAAAATCAAATTTCTTCATTAGATTTTGCCCAAAATATGTTCTGCTACATATCTTTAGTTAAAAAAAAAAAAAAAAAAATCCCAATAAGTATGTATATTGGTTTGCATGAAAGGTATAGCGTCAATTTTACTAATGGCCATGATCAGAGACTTTTATAATGGGACTGTGATAGTGTGGCGGACACTAACCTACTGACTGCCACTGACATCACCAGCGACACTTATACAGTGATCAGTACTCATAATCACTGTACTAATGACACTTTTTGGTACTGGTGAACTAACCCTTTAAAATAAAAGCTCAGGACACAATGCAAACATTCTCCCAGTTTTAGCTCCACTAAGGCCATGGGCTTCTTAAACTTCAGCTGTGGAGTTGTCCCTGTGCAGCTTGGGGGTCCATATGCTGCATTCCCTGCCCCTCCATTACTGCTTACCGAGTCAGTTAGTGGAATATGTTCATGGCTGGGGTCATGACACCCGCTTGCTCATATGTTTTCAGCCAATGGGTCACTAAATGGTGAAGCAAGAATAAGTGGTAGCAGTTCGAGAATGCACTTTCACAGTTAAGTCTTTAATAACCATCCCCATATTACTTTCCTAGGAGATTCTCTTTAACCACTTGCCGACCGCTGCACACAGGGGGCGGAGCCTGGCGGCAAATTGAAAAAATGTAAAAATAACACAGCACTGTAATTTTACAGATTACAGTACTGTATGAAATCATTTCACATCCCTTTTGTCCCCAGTGCTTTGTCCAATGCCCTGCATGCAGTTTTTTATTATATATATACTGTTCTTTCTGCCTGGAAACCTGAGATTGTCCATAGCAGCCAAAAAGTGTCCCTTTACGTCAAAAGTGGCTTTAGACCAGCTAGAAAACAGCGATTGTAAATCAGAACACTTGCAGAATTGAGCGATAGTGAATCGTGGGGAAATGTATTTTATTATTATTTTTTAAAATTATTTATATTTATTATATTATAATTTATTTTGTTTTTCAAACGTCATCATACCCGGGATATCTACTAGACTCTTGTTTTTTACAGATTTAAGTGTGTTATTGCTAAGAATTACAGGCCTACAATATAAAACGCCAAATTTCCATGCAAAATAATTGCACCGCTTTCAGCACCTAAAATCTGACCTAATCATACCGCCAGGGAGGTTAAAAAAAAGCATGGGATTCCACCTCGTCCAACCTCAAGCCTGCTATGGCATCCACGGTGGTTGTCATAAATTTGAAATGCTGGTTGGAGCAGCTAAAAGGGCATGTGGAGTCCGGGACATCTAGAAAGGACTTACAAGAGTCCTTCCTGGTTCTTTTGAATGCAGTAAAGTATATGGCTGATGCTTCTGCAGAATCAGTGAAAATGTCCGCAAGATTCTCAGCATTGGTCTACCAGGCATGCCATCTGGCTTAAGATGTGGTCGGGTGATTTGGCATCCAAGATCAAGTTGTGCGGGATACCATTTTCTGGCGATTTCCTTTTCGGCCTGTATATGGAATCCATGTTCGATAGAAAGTGAGCCTTCCCCTCTGAGAAGAAACACCCTCTTAAGAAAGTAGTATTCACCATAGTGATGGCAGAAGCACTGGAACTGCTGAAATTGAGAGGGATATCTATTGTGCCTTACCTGGACGACCTGTAATGCTGTGTACACTAGGGCTGCAACTAACGATTATTTTCATAATCGATTAATCGGCCGATTATTTTTTCGATTAATCGGATAAAATCATAAAAAAAAAAAAAAAAAAAAAATAGTTTATTTAAAATAATAATGACAAAACTGAGTGTTACACTCAAACTGCATCACAACATAACTATTAAAGTAAATTCCTCATTGATTACTGACAATGCAGTGAGGGGTCTGGCCCTGAATGGGAGAGGGGACCGTACTGGAGGGTTGGAGGGAGTTAGCTAGTTTGGAGACCAAGCGTTAGAGGGAGAAGGTTGGGAGGGAGTTTGGAAGAGAGGCATGTGGGAGAGGAACCGGACCAGAGGGGGTTGCAATAGAAAGGGAGCTTGGTTGGACAAAGAACCAGACCCAAAAGGGGGGAGTGGGCTGGGGCAAGGGAGCGGGCTGGAGGAACCGGACCGGAGTGTGGGAAGGAGTGATGGTGGCTGCAGACCAGAGTGTGGGTGGGAGAGGTCTGTGTATTTCTCAAACTGACACCAATGATGGGGCACTATTCCCCCCCAGGAACACCAATGGTGGGGCACTATCCCCCCCCACAGGAACACCAATGGTGGGGCACTATCCCCCCCCCAGGAACACCAATGGTGGGGCACTATCCCCCCCCCCAGGAACACCAATGGTGGGGCACTATTCCCCCCCCCCCAGGAACACCAATGGTGGGGCACTATCCCCCCCCACCCCCAGGAACACCAATGGTGGGGCACTATTCCCCCCCACCCCCAGGAACACCAATGGTGGGGCACTATCCCCCCCCCAGGAACACCAATGGTGGGGCACTATCCCCCCCCCAGGAACACCAATGGTGGGGCACTATCCCCCCCCCCAGGAACACCAATGGTGGGGCACTATTCCCCCACCCCCAGGAACACCAATGGTGGGGCACTATCCCCCCCCACCCCCAGGAACACCAATGATGGGGCACTATTCCCCCCCCCCAGGAACACCAATGATGGGGCACTATTCCCCCCCAGGAACACCAATAATGGGGCACTATCTCCCCCACAGGAACACCAATGATGGGGCACTATCCCCCCCCCCAGGAACACCAATGGTGGGGCACTATTCCCCCACCCCCAGGAACACCAATGGTGGGGCACTACTCCCCCCCACCCCCAGGAACACCAATGATGGGGCACTATTCCCCCCCACCCCCAGGAACACCAATGATGGGGCACTATTCCCCCCACCCCCAGGAACACCAATGATGGGTCACTATCCCCCCCCCAGGAACACCAATGATGGGGCACTATTCCCTCCCCCAGGAACACCAATGATGGGGCACTATTCCCCCCCAGGAACACCAATGATGGGGCACTATTCCCCCCCCCAGGCACACCAATGATGGGGCACTATCCCCCCCCAGGAACACCAATGATGGGGCACTATTCCCCCCCCCAGGAACAGCAATTATGGGCCACTATCCCCCCAGGAACAGAAATGATGGGGCACTACCCCCCCCCCAAGGAGCAGCAATGATGGGGCAATGCTGGGACACTATCCCCCCCCCCCCCAGGAACACCAGTGATGGGGCACTTGTCCTCCCATAAATACCAAGATGAAAAGCAAGCTGCTACCTTATCGCAGCTCAGCGCTCACGTGACCGGCTGCTTCTCTCCTTTCCCTCTCCTCTCTCTCTCCCTTCTCGCTCGAGGCAGCAAAGCGAGCGTGGCTGAGAATACCGCGCTGACGTCAGCAGAGAGGGGGACGTGCCTGGTCACATGAGAGCCGCTACGAGATGTATACAGCGGCGCCGGCTTTTTACACAGGGGAATGTAACACTCGGACGGAGGCGGGACTGAAAGGCAGGGAAGATGGTGCGTGCCATTCGCAGACCAACTAATCGATAATGAAAATCGTTGACAACGATTTTCATTATCGATTATTAGCGATTTTATCGATTAATCGTTTCAGCCCTAGTGTACACACAAGCAGAATTTCCAACAGAAAAAGTCAGATGGGAGCTTTTCATCGTATATTCCGACCGCGTGTATGCCCCATCGGACTTTTTACGTAGAAAATTCAGACTGACTTAGAGAACATGTTCTATATTTTTCCGACGGAACAAATTCGGTAAAACCGCTCGTTTGTATGCTGTTCCGACATACCAAAAATGACGCATGCTCTGAAGCAAGTACGAGACGTTGTACGTGTTGTCCCATCGTACGACACCGTGTTCTTGATGGTCGGAATTTGGTGTGACCGTGTGTATGCAAGACAGCTTGAGTGGAATTCCATCGGAAAAACCTTCAGAGTTTATTCCGACGGCAAAACCGGTCGTGTGTACAGGGCATTACTCTTTGCACACTCCAGGGGTCAGGTGGTGTCAAACCTTCAGGAGACCCAGGCTCACCTCAAAAGCTTAGGGTGGCTCCTAAATCTGGAGAAATCCAATTTGGTTCTGGCACAGGAAGTACATTTTTTGGGGTACATGATATATTCAGTAATTTGATTTCTCTCCCACAGGAAAAAGTAGAGAATGTCCAGTCTGCCGTAGGTCAGATTCAGACCAACCTTGCGGTGACAGCTCGGACGGCTATGGCAGTGTTAAGGCTGCTCGCCGCATCCATACCGGGCATTCAGTGGGCCAGACTACATTCTCGCCCTCTCCAGATGGACATTCTGCAGAAGTGGTCTTACCGAGAATCTTTAGAGAAGCAAATCAAAATTGCCTCGAGCGTGAAGAGGGCCCTCTGGTGGTGGCGAAACCCAGCCAATCTGACAGAAGGCCTCTCCTGGGCTTTCCCTCTGAACAGATGTTTGACAACAGATGCAAGCGCTTGGGGCTGGGGAGCCCACCTAAACGTTCAGACCACACAGGGGTTAGGGGGGTCCTGGTCCATAATAGAGGCCCAGAAGTCGTCCAACTGGCGGGAGCTGAAGGCTATTTTTCTATGTCTCCTGTACTTCCAGCAAGCACTCAAGGGGCAGAATGTACAGGTCCTGTCGGATAACACGATGGTGGTGGCCTACGTGTTGAAGCAAGGGGGAACGAGGAGCAAGGACCTCTGGGATTTGGCCATGCAGTTACTTACCTGGACAGAGCGCAACGTGGCTTCTCTGACAGCAATCCACCTGAAAGGGTCCCAAAATCTCCTGGCGGCTCTCCTAAGCAGAACGAAGGTAGTGGAGGCGGAATGGAGCCTAAACCAGGAAGTCTTCCTGATGGTCACGGGGGTCTGGGACTATCCCCAGGTCGACTTGTTTGCAAGCAAACAAAACGCAAAAGTGCTAATATTCTTTACGCTTCACAGGGAAGATCAGGCCAGGGGGCTAGACCCCTTTGCCCATCCGTGGGACTACCCCTTGTGCTACGCTTTTCCCCCCTTCCAACTAATCCCTAGTCCTCAGGAAGTTCAGGGAAGAAGCCACCCCCTTCTAGCCAAAAAGGCCATGGTTCGTGACACTACTGAATCTAGCTGTGAAGCCCCCCTGGAAACTATCACCCAAGAAGGACTTGTTAACACAGGGGGCACTGAACCATCCAGAAATGAGTCTGCTAAAGTTGACAGCCTGGTTTCTGAGGAAGACCTCCTAAGGGCCAAAGGTCTGTCAGAGAAACTTGTTGCCACCCTTCTTTCTAGTAGAAAAAAATGACTTGAGCAATCTACATGAAGGTGTGGAAGAAATATAATTCCTGGTGCGGGCAGAAGTGCAGAATCACTTATATATATATATGTGTGATTCTGCGCAGAACGGCTGTCCTGTAGCAGTATCTCTGCTATGGGGAGCTCCAGAAGTGACCATTTCCATTGATTGATACTGCTTTACTGTGTCAGAGAATTAGCAGAGTGAGAAAAAATAACTTTACTGCTTTAAAGTGGAGCTTTAGATAATAAACAGGCAGAATTTTTAATGCAGAAGACATGCTTTGCCTCATTGTACAATAAAATGACCTACCTGCCTGTCTACCCCTGTACGCGGGTGCAGCTCACTGTAGAAATTTGGCAATGCTGAAGCTGATGAAATTCCCGTGCATATACAGGAGTGAGGTTATCCCTGCCCAGCCAAAGCAAGCGGCCAGCGATCGATACCTGGAAGCTGGCAGCTCAAAGATGTCAGCAGCCAGCGGGGTGCTCCAGGACAACGCAACGCTGAAGCCTAGGTGAGTATAGTTCTGCTTTAAGGCCTCTGTGCAAAGATGTATACTAAGGCTACTTCAATCAGGCAGCAATGCGCACCCCTTTCTAAAAAGTGATCCTCCGCGTATCACTTTTTGGGGGAGTTTAGCAGCAGTTGACAGGTGGCTGTCACCTTCTAAATGTCTGCTTTTTTTCTTCAATCCCAAGGGGAAATTTTGTAGTAAAAATTGCACCACAACTGCGAGCGTTTGGTTTGTGATTGAGGTGCGCTCTCATTGAACTCAATGGGTGAGCTTGACAAGCATTGTAGCCTGTCAAACCTCTACAACCCGAGCTAAATATGCCGTGGCCTTGTTGGGGTGTAATGTTAGGAATTGGATGGGCAGCAAAAATGCTGCTGAGCTGCCTACTTTTACTGCCACCCCTGTGCACACACCATATTGGGAGGTGAGGGTAAAGTGGAACTATTTGTTCAATTTTCGATAGCGCAAGCGGCTCACTGTAGAAATGAGTCAGTGCCAAAGCCGACTGAACTACCGCACATGCGCAGGAGTGACGTCATATCGGGTCCGGCCAATAAAAGCCGCTCAAAGATGTCAGTGGGAGGCGGAGAGCTCCAGAATGCCGCATTGCTGGAGCAAGGGTGAGTAGAGTTCCACTTTAAAGCCAATCTAAAGGCTTAAAACTTACCTTTCAAGATTCTGTCTTGCGCTGGTGCCATAATCGTCTTTTGAGTGCCGGTCTTCAGGCTTCTTTATTGGCTGGCAGGGGGTGACGTCAGTTCTGCACATGCGCAGGAGGCCGTCATTCTGGCACTCAGAGACCGACTTGGTGCTGTAAGCTGAGCTACTCATGTTCAGTTCAGTTTACAGTGCTGGAGAAAACAGGTAGGGGCATAAAAGCCTGCCTTCTCGCTGTTTCTTACTAGACGTGCAAAACTAAACAATTTGTTTTGTTTTGTTATTCACATAATTTTGTTAAGTTAAATTCATTTAATCCATTTTCGGAATTTGATTCGATTTTGAATTCGATTTCGAAATTTGAATTTCGGAAGACGGTTATATTCTTTCAATTTTATTCTAATGTATTGTTTTTTCTATTCTCTTATTTTCTCTTCTATTCACATTTCGGAAGGCTGTTATATTCTTTATTTTATTCTATTCTAGTCTATTTTTTACTTTTCTATTCTCTTATTTTCTATTCTATTCTTTTCTATTCTCCTATTTTCCATTCTATTCTTTTCTATTCTAATTCAAATTTATTCTGTTTGAAATTAGAATTTCTGAAGAGAGTTATATTCTTTTTATTCTATTCTATTGTTTTTTTTCTATTTTCTATTCTTTATTTTCTATTCTATTTTATTTTATACTACAATCTATTCTTTTATTTTTTTTCATTTTCTATTCTATTTTATTTATAATCTATTCTTTTATATTCTATTCCTTTTATTTCTATTTTCTTTTCTATTGTGTTCTATTCTTTTATTTTACATTCTGTTCAGTTTTTATTATTTTCTATTCTATTCTTTTCTGTTTTACTCTATTCTATTCTTTTTTTCCTATTCAATTCTGTTCTGTTTTATTCTATTCTTTTCTATTCTTTTATTCTCTATTTTTGTATTCTATTCTTTTATTTTCTATTGTATTCTGTTCTGTTTTAATTATTTTCTACTTTATTCTATTATTTTATTTTCTATTCTAAATATTTATTATATTCTTTTCTATACTATTCATTTCTATTCTATTTCTTTATTTTCTATTTTATTATATTCTTGTTTTTAAATTTGATTTCAAATCTAATTCAAATTCGAATTTCGGCCGAATAACGTTTCGTTATTGCAGATTCATTTAAAGTCGTTACTATTGAGAGTGCATGCGTGGCCGGCCGGAGCAAATGTGCCTCTGAGCTGCTCCGCACACACCCCTGGCAGATACAGAGATATCTAGTGGCCCCGCACCTCGCCCGTTGCCCACAATCGCCCGATCCTCCTGCGGTAAGGACCAGGAACGTGCTGAATGCCACACCGATTGTGTGGAAAGCCCCAGGGCGACTCCTGCTATCCATCCCATGCTGCACACAGGGATTCCAAGATGGCAAACGCGTCGGAAAAAAAGAGGGGAGTGGCCCTCTGCTTTTCTAGACGAATATCGTTCACCGAAACCAAAGCTCTTGGGGACAAGGAAGGAGGCTACCTTTTTGGTTAAAGGTCTCTTGGGGGAAACATTAGTCACCTTCTTAATTTACTACGCCCCCAACACAAATCAAGTGCCATTTTTTCACTCCCTTTTACAATCCATGGCTTCTGAATTTGAAGGAGAAGTAATTTTAGCAGGTGACTCTAACCTAGCCTTGGAACTTATCAGGGACAAATCTCATACCGCTGGGCTCCGATCCCCTCCCAAGCAAAGTCGCAAATTTGCACAGTTGCTTTATCATTATGACTTAGTAGATGCCTGGAGGGAAGCTAATCCCACCCTTAGAGACTACTCTTATTATTCCAGAGCACATGGCCATTACTCACGTATATTACTCTCGGGACTGCTGTCTAAATTAAATTCCGCCAAGATATTATCTACTTCCTGGTCAGACCACGATCCAGTTATGGTTCAATTATCAGATCTTGCCAATAGGATAGCAAAATCACACTGGCGTTTAAATGAATCTCTTTTCAGTGACGAATCTCACTGTCTTGATATTTCTAATCATTTGAAGTCTTACTTCGATATTAATACGCCAGAAGTCACTTCCCCTGCAATTAATTGGGCCGCACACAAAGCGTCTGTTAGGGGAGCCTTTATTCAACTGTCCTTCAGACTCAAAAAAGCTCGCAATGAGTTGATCTCTGCCAAAACTAAGGAATATTAAGCTTTAGCTAAACAACATAAACACTCTCCATCCCCTAATCTATTTGTTAAAATGGAGCAATCCCTCTTGGAACTTAACCTTTGTCGTACCACAAGGGCTGAGAAACAATTACGTTGGACAAATTACAAGTTTTTCACCTGGCGAGATCGCCCAGGTTCTTTGTTAGCACATAAGCTTACCCCTAGACACTCACAGATGGCACTCCCTAAAATTAGACTTTTTGGGAGGCCATACCTCTCAAGACCCCCAAAAGATTCTTCGGGAGTTTCACAATTTTTATGCTGAATTATATGGAAGCCCCTGGGATGCTGCCCCTCCATCCATCAGGGAATTCTTGAGGCATCTCCCCCTCTCGTCCATTGTGGATGATCATAGAGACCTTATGGACCAACCTTTTACAGGTGAGGAGATCTGCAACACTATGAAAACACTATCACTCCATAAATCTCCTGGCCCCCAATGGTCTTCCCAACTCTTATTACAAAAAATTTTCCAAACAGTTGGCTCCACATATGGCTCTTTATTTTAATTCCCTGCGGGATGGAGGTATGGTCACTTTCGATGAAAATAAGGCTTATATCAGTTTTATTCCTAAACCTAACAGGGATCCTACTGACGTTTGTAATTCCCATCCAATTTCGCTAATAAATTGCGATTTAAAGATCCTAACAAAACTTTTGACCTCTCGCCTTAATACTTTCTTAGCACACCACATACATGAGGATCAGTCGGGATTTATAGCAGGACGTCAGACACTGGATCAAATTCGTAGATCCATAACTTTGATCTCAGCGGTGCGTTTCAATTGGGATGCTCCACTAGCCCGGAAACTCTTGCTTCTTTCGCTGGACCATAATAAGGCCTTTGATAGTCTAAATTGGAACTACCTTTTTATTACTCTAGAGACCCTAGGGTTTGACCCTTCGTTCCTTTCCTTGCTGAAAACATTATATAGCACCCCAGTAGCCCAAGTTTCCATTAGAGGTCATATATCATCACCATTCCCTGTTAAGCGTGGAACAAGGCAGGGGTGCCCACTTTCTCCTTTGCTTTTTGCCTTGGCAATAGAACGCCTAGCTATGGTGATTCGTTCCCACCCTAACATTCACAGAGTTCATTGTGGACAACAGGAACATAAATGTGCATTATTTGCTGATGATGTCCTTATGTATGTCACTAATCCCCACGTAACTTTGCCTAATTTGCTGTCCTTATTAAATAATTTCTCACAACTCTCTGGCCTGTCTCTAAATTACTAAAAAACAATAGCATTTAACATCTCACTACCCCCTGCTATAATACAGACTCTTCAAAATACCTATAGCTTTCAATGGACTCACCGCTCCCTCCCATACTTAGGGGTCCAGTTGACATCCTCTATTGACACTATCTATAAGGCGAATTACCCCCCATTTTTTTAAAAACGTAGGGAGGATCTTCGTTGCTGGGCAGATTATTCCCTCTCATGGTTTGGCAGAGTCATTCAATAAGAATGACGTTCCTACCTAGACTCCTTTACTATTTTAGAACTCTACCGGTGGCAGTCCCGAGGGGAGACATACAACATCTGCAGGCTAAAGTCCTGCGCTTCGTGTGGGGTAACATTGGGCCTCGGATACAAAAACAAACACTTTATTCACCTAAACCTATGGGTGGGCTTGGTCTTCCCAATCTACAGGCATATTTTCAAGCAGCCCAGATTGCCCAGTTAGCTTACACCACTGCTAAAGGCTCAGTCTCCCTATGGGTCTCCATTGAAGCACTCTCCTGCTATCCCTTTGCTATAGGATCCTTTATGTGGCTTCCTAGTCGTTTACGCCCGCCTGTATTATGTCCCGCTTTATCACATTCTTTAGCAATCTGGGACAAAACACGCCACCGCAGTCCTTTATCATCCCCACATACACCACTAGCTCCCATCTTTTGTAACCCGGAGTTTCCGCCTAGCTTGACTCCATGCCATTGTTCCAATGGTGGCTTAATAAAGGGTTACTAAGAATCGACTTTAATGGGGATCAGATATACGCTATGCAGCATTTTAAAGACACGTTTCAAATGCCTCCTAGTGAAATATTCCTATACAATTAAGTCACATCCTTCGCCAGATCTAAACTTAATCTACGGGTGGGACCCCTTACGCTCACAACATTTGAGTTGTCGTGCAAAGCCACAGGCTTACAGATGGGGTGGATATCTGAGATATACGCTTCTCTTACTGAGCCAGATTCAAAACTTACTTATATGGACCAGTGTGAGAGGGACTTGAACCTTACTTTTGAGTAGACTGAGTGGCAAGATATCGTGTATAAGCTATCCAAAATTTCCATCAATACCACCCTTATATAGGCCAACTACAAAACACTCCTGCGTTGGTACCGGGTACCAACTAGGGTAGCTAAAATGCATCCTTCTACCTCACCAAATTGATTCAGACGATGCGGACAGCTGGGGACGATGCTCCATATTTGGTGGCAATGTCCCCTTGTAACTAGATTCTGGATTAGGACTTTCAACCTAATATTCTGTAACAGGGGTAAACATTCGCAGATCTCCAGAAGCCACACTTTTCCACAAACTACCTGACGAAACACCAAAAAAATCAGTAAAGTTGATTACTTATATATTGTTGGCAGCGAGAATTACGATTGTTAAGCATTGGAGACAGTCGGTAATACCTCTTAAAAGTAAACTCATATAACTCCTATGTGGCATGTTCACCAATGCCAGGAGTATGGCGGACAAGATGGGTGAACTAGAGATACTGTTGTACAAGGAGGATTTGGATTTTGTGGGAATTTCAGAGACCTGGTTCAACAGCTCTCATGATTGGCTTGCAAACATTCAAGGGTATACCCTATACCGCAAGGATAGAGAGGGTAAAAAAGGGGGAGGGGTATGCCTATATATCAAGAATAATGTACAAGCGAATGTGAGAGATGACATCACTGAGGGAGCTAGAGAGGAGGTGGAATCCTTATGGGTAGAGCTCCAAAGGGATGAAGCTAAGGGGAAAATAATACTGGGAGTATGCTATAGGCCCCCTAACCTGAGGGAGGAAGTGGAGACGGATCTCCTATCACAAATTGGATTAGCAGCAAGGATGGGAAGTGTTATCATAATGGGGGATTTTAATTATCCAGACATAGACTGGGCGGAGGGAACCGCGCATTCATTTAAGGCTCGCCAGTTCCTTAATGTCTTGCAGGACAATTTTATGGGTCAGATGGTAGACGCACCAACTAGAAATAAAACATTACTGGATCTACTGATTACCAACAATACAGACCTGATCACGGATGTGGAAATACGGGGCAATTTAGGTAACAGCGATCACAGGTCAATTAGTTTCAGTATAAATCACACAAATAGGAAACATGAAGGGAACACAAAGACACTGAATTTCAAAAGAGCCAACTTCCCTAAACTACAAACCTTGCTAAAAGGCATAAATTGGGATAAAATATTAGGAACAAAGAATACGGAGGAGAGATGGGTTTGCTTTAAGAGCATATTAAATAAGGGCATTAGCCAATGTATCACATTGGGTAATAATTTTAAAAGAGCGAAAAAAAATCCTGGATGGCTTAACTCCAATGTAAAAATGCATAAAAAAGCAAAGGAGAAGGCCTTCAAAAAATACAAGGTTGAGGGATCATCCTCAGCATTCAGACTTTATAAAGAATGCAACAAGAAATGTAAGGGTGCAATTAAGACGGCTAAGATAGAACATGAAAGACACATAGCGGAGCAGAGCAAAAAAAATCCCAAGAAATTCTTTAAGTATGTAAACAGTAAAAAAGGGAGGACAGACCATATTGGCCTCATAAAGAATGAGGAAGGACATCTGGTTACAAAGGATGGAGAGATGGCGAAGGTACTGAATTTATTCTTTTCCTCAGTCTTCACGAGTGAATCGGGGGTCTTCAATAACCAAAATTGCAGTGTTTACCCTCATGACACAACACAGGAAGCACCTCCATGGTTAACAGAGGACAGAATTAAAATTAGACTTGAGAAACTTAACATTAATAAATCACCGGGACCAGATGGCTTGCATCCGAGGGTACTTAGGGAACTCAGTCAAGTGATTGCCAGACCGTTGTTCCTAATTTTTACAGACAGTCTATTGACTGGAATGGTACCAGCTGATTGGAGAAAAGCCAATGTAGCACCAATATTTAAAAAGGGCCCAAAATACATCCCTGGGAATTACAGACCAGTTAGCCTAACATCAATAGTATGTAAACTCTTGGAGGGGATGATAAGGGACTATATACAGGATTTTAGTATTAAGAACGATATCATTAGCAGTAATCAGCATGGATTCATGAAGAATCGTTCTTGCCAAACCAATTTATTAACCTTCTATGAGGAGGTGAGTTGCCATCTAGATAAAGGAAGGCCCGTAGACGTGGTGTATCTGGATTTTGCAAAAGCATTTGACACAGTTCCCCATAAACATTTACTGTACAAAATAAGGTCCGTTGGCATGGACCATAGGGTGAGTACATGGATTGAAAACTGGCTACAAGGGCGAGTTCAGAGGGTGGTGATAAATGGGGAGTACTCAGAATGGTCAGGGGTGGGTAGTGGGGTTCCCCAGGGTTCTGTGCTGGGACCAATCCTATTTAATTTGTTTATAAACGACCTGGAGGATGGGATAAACAGTTCAATCTCTGTATTTGCAGACGATACTAAACTAAGCAGGGCAATAACTTCTCCGCAGGATGTGGAAACCTTGCAAAAAGACCTGAAGAAATTAATGGGGTGGGCGACTACATGGCAAATGAGGTTCAATGTAGAAAAATGTAAAATAATGCATTTGGGTGGCAAAAATATGAATGCAATCTATACACTGGGGGGAGAACCTCTGGGGGAATCTAGGATGGAAAAGGACCTGGGGGTCCTAGTAGATGATAGGCTCAGCAATGGCATGCAATGCCAAGCTGCTGCTAATAAAGCAAACAGAATATTGGCATGCATTAAAAGGGGGATCAACTCCAGAGATAAAACGATAATTCTCCCACTCTACAAGACTCTGGTCCGGCCGCACCTGGAGTATGCTGTCCAGTTCTGGGCACCAGTCCTCAGGAAGGATGTACTGGAAATGGAGCGAGTACAAAGAAGGGCAACAAAGCTAATAAAGGGTCTGGAGGATCTTAGTTATGAGGAAAGGTTGCGAGCACTGAACTTATTCTCTCTGGAGAAGAGACGCTTGAGAGGGGATATGATTTCAATTTACAAATACCGTACTGGTGACCCCACAATAGGGATAAAACTTTTTCACAGAAGAGAGTTTAATAAGACTCGTGGCCACTCATTACAATTAGAAGAAAAGAGGTTTAACCTTAAACTACGTAGAGGGTTCTTTACTGTAAGAGCGGCAAGGATGTGGAATTCCCTTCCACAGGCGGTGGTCTCAGCGGGGAGCATTGATAGCTTCAAGAAACTATTAGATAATCACCTGAATGACCGCAACATACAGGGATATACAATGTAATACTGACATATAATCACACACATAGGTTGGACTTGATGGACTTGTGTCTTTTTTCAACCTCACCTACTATGTAACTATGTAACTTAAATAACTTCTGGTTATTATATGTACAATACAAATGATTGCCTATAGGGCCTAGCACAGTAGTGGGCCCTGGGATAATCTCGGGGTTCACTACCAGAATTTCCTGTGATTCCGGGTCTCTACCATTCACCGTACGTGGTGGGGTTCTGGATCGGGGAGGGGGGGAATATTACTCGGTCCTATTGGTACTTAGATACATATCGAACATTTTACAATCTACTGTAATGGTAGGGGAGAGATATGTACAATGACCATGCCTTCTGCACTTCTGTATTGCTATGTTGACAATCTGAGAAATCGATTTTGTTCTATTGATGAAATCTGTTTCTTTTTCAATTAAAAATATTGAAATATAAAGTTGTTACTATTGTAATTGATCCAAATTTCCGAATAATGAAATATTTATCCGAATTTCAGTTTGAAACGAAAAAAATCACACATGTCTATTTCTGACAGTGGAACTTTAAATGTTTTGGCACAACCCTCTAACTGCCACATCTGCTAAAGAACATAGACTGTTAAAGGAATTTGAAAAGTAACAGATTTACTGGCTGGATCACCAGGTGAAAAAAAAAGAATAAAAAAAAAAAGCCTAAAAAAGAAAACTAGTTTCACTATCACATCTAAGAACTGGTAAGCTCCAATAGATTACATTTTTGTTTTTGAGTTTATACTATTTGAAATTATGCTTTTTTTTTTTAGGTGCAGTTTTGTAAGGTCATGTTCTTTTACAAGTTTGCATGATTGAGCTCACTATGACAATCTGACAGGTCAGGAACTCTAATAAGCCCACTTTAATTTGCTGGCTGTTTTAAACAACTCTATATGAAGTGCTGGCCTGATTGTAATACACATAATGATAGAGTTTGTCTTCTACAGTAAGCCGGTGTCCTGACAATACTGAGGAGGGCATTTTTTGTAATAATCAAGTAACCTTTCTATGGCACATAATAGGATAATCCATCAAGTGAAGTAGCCCCCATTAATAAAGAATGAAGGATGGGTCTGCAAGATATTACTGCAGCTCTTACTGGAAGCAATCAGCACTTTTGCTCATAGAGAAGAAATATCAACTCTGTGTTATTGTACAGTAAACTGTGACTTCTTGTGTTCTTTCTGTGTCCTGCCTGTGTTATGTTTGTTGCAGATACAGTGCATCCAGAAAGTATTCACAGAGCTTTGCTTTTTCCACATTTTGTTATGTTACAGACTTATTCCAAAATGTATTACATTTATTATTTTCCTCTAAAATTCTACAAACAATACCCCATAATAACGTGAAAGAAGTTTGTTTGAAATCTTTGCAAATTTGTTAAAAATAAAAAAGGAAAAAATCCCATGTACATAAGTATTCACAGCCTTTGCTCAATACTTTGTTGAAGCACCTTTGGCACCAATTACAGCCTCAAGTCTTTTGAATATGATGCTACAAGCTTGGCACACCTATTTTTGGGTAGTTCCTCCCATTCTGCTTTGCAGGATCTCTCAAGTTCCATCGGGTTGGATGGGGAGAGTCGGTGCACAGCCATTTTCATATTTCTCCAGAGATGTTCAAGTCTGGGCTCTGGCTGGGCCACTCGAGGACATTCAAAGAGTTGTCCTGTAGCCACTCCTTTGTTATCTTGGCTGTGTGCTTAGGGTCGTTGTCCTGTTGGAAGATGAACATTCGCCCAAGTCTGAGGTCCAGAGCGCTCTGGAGCAGGCTTTCATCAAGGATGTCTCTGCAAATTGCTGCATTCATCTTTCCCTCGATCCTGACTAGTCTCCCACTTCCTGCCGCTGAAAAACATCCCCACAGCATAATGCTGCCACCACCATGCTTCACTGTAGGGATGGTATTGGCCAGGTGATGAGTGGGGCCTTGTTTCCTCCAGACACGATGCTTGCCATTTAGGCCAAAGAGTTCAATCTTTGTTTCATCAGACCTGAGAATTTTGTTTCTCATGGTCTGAGAGTCCTTCAGGTGCCTTTTGGAAAACTCCAGGCGGGCTGTTATGTGCCTTTTACTGAGAAGTGGCTTCCATCTGGCCACTCTACCATACAGGCCTGATTGGTGGAGTGCTGCAGAAATGGTTGTTTTTCTGGAAGGTTCTCCTCTCTCCACAGAGAAACGCTGGAGCTCTGTCAGAATGACCATCAGGTTCTTGGTCACCTCCCCGACTAAGGCCCTTCTCCCCCTATCGCTCAGTTTGGCCAGGCGGCCCACTTGAGGACGAGTCCTGGTAGTTCCAAACATCTTCCATTTATGGATGATGGAGGCCACTGTGCTTATTTGGACCTTCAATGCGGCAGAAATATTTCTGTACCCTTCCCCAGATCTGTGCCTTGATACAATCCTGTCTCAGGGGTTTACAGACAATTCCTTGGACTTCGTGGCTTGGTTTGTGCTCTGACATGCACTGTAACTGTGGGACCTTATATAGACAGGTGTGTGCCTTTCCAAATCATGTCCAATTAACTGAATTTACCACAGGTGGACTCCAATCAAAGAATATGTATTTATTTCTGTGCTACCATGTACAGGTGGAAGATAAAAATGGAACTGCTGCAAGCACCGAATAGGGGTCAATCCATACCCATACAGAGATTAAAACAAGTGGGGGTTGGTGCTGCGCTGTTCAACAGAAAACGGATAAAGAAGCAATGTGCTGCTAAAGGTAACAGTACACATGCAAATATATAGACAGAAATGAATAAATGATGCAAACAATATCCACGATAAATAATAAAGTGACTGTTTTCAAAGTGCATAATTAATACTAATAATATATATTGAAACACTAATAATTCTTCTATATATAGGATATGTGCAGAAAATATAAATAAACTGCAAAAATCGCAAAATCAACTGTGCAAGACCAGCAAAAGTCTTCCTGTGAAAAGTGCAAATAAACTGTGCAAAATGCAATTAAGTGTGCAAAATGCAATAAAGTCCAAAATGTGCAAAATGCAAATAAACTGTGCAAAATGCAATTAAATTCTTTCTTCTTTGTGCAAAGGGACATCAATGTGCAAACAGACGGTGCTGAGGAATATAATAATCTCCTCTTCGTGCAGAGACACACACTAGTGAAAGTGGCCTCTTACCTTGCGGTAATGAGGTGACCGCATGTATATATAAATCTGTAATAAATGCTTCTTCCTTATAATCCTGGACCAGTATGGATCTGTACTTGTCTTTGTCTCTCAGTGGATGCAAGGAGAATATTAAAAAAAGAAAGGGGGTTCTGGATAGTGTAGTAATTAAGAATCAAGTTGCTTTTATTAATATAGAACAGTGAGGGTTCTCACATTGCATAACAAAGCATGGACAATACTCCACGAGCGGCGAGCTTGTTTGCCAGCGTCAGTCTGAGTGCCTTTCTGTCCCTACGCGTGGCTTCACGGTCACGTGACTTCATCAGGGGAATCATCAAATCCCCTGAATGTCTTTAAATAGATGGATGAATATATATATATATATATATATATATATATATATATATATATATATATATATATATATATATACACTACCGTTCAAAAGTTTGGGGTCACCCAAACAATTTTGTGTTTTCCATGAAAAGTCACACTTATTCACCACCATACGTTGTGAAATGAATAGAAAATAGAGTCAAGACATTGACAAGGTTAGAAATAATGATTTGTATTTGAAATAACATTGTTTTTACATCAAACTTTGCTTTCATCAAAGAATCCTCCTTTTGCAGCAATTACAGCATTGCACACCTTTGGCATTCTAGCTGTTAATTTATTGAGGTAAGCTGGAGAAATTGCACCCCACGCTTCTAGAAGCAGCTCCCACAAGTTGGAATGGTTGGATGGGCACTTCTGGCGTACCATACGGTCAAGCTGCTCCCACAACAGCTCAATGGGGTTCAGATCTGGTGACTGTGCTGGCCACTCCATTACCGATAGAATACCAGCTGCCTGCTTCTGCTGTAAATAGTTCTTGCACAATTTGGAGGTGTGTTTAGGGTCATTGTCCGGTTGTAGGATGAAATTGGCTCCAATCAAGCGCTGTCCACTGGGTATGGCATGGCGTTGCAAAATGGAGTGATAGCCTTCCTTAGCTTTTACCCTGTACAAAGCTCCCACCTTACCAGCACCAAAGCAACCCCAGACCATCACATTACCTCCACCATGCTTAACAGATGGCGTCAGGCATTCTTCCAGCATCTTTTCATTTGTTCTGCGTCTCACAAACGTTCTTCTTTGTGATCCAAACACCTCAAACTTGGATTCATCCGTCCACAACACTTTTTTCCAGTCTTCCTCTGTCCAATGTCTGTGTTCTTTTGCCCATCTTAATCTTTTTCTTTTATTGGCCAGTCTCAGATATGGCTTTTTCTTTGCCACTCTGCCCTGAAGCCCAAAATCCCGCAGCCGCCTCTTCACTGTAGATGTTGACACTGGTGTTTTGCGGGTACTATTTAATGAAGATGCCAGTTGGGGACCTGTGAGGCGTCTGTTTCTCAAACTAGAGACTCTAATGTGCTTATCTTCTTGCTTAGTTGTGCAACGCGGCCTCCCACTTCTTTTTCTACTCTGGTTAGAGCCTGTTTGTGCTGTCCTCTGAAGGGAGTAGTACACACCGTTGTAGGAAATCTTCAATTTCTTTGCAATTTCTCGCATGGAATAGCCTTCATTTCTAAGAACAAGAATAGACTGTCGAGTTTCAGATGAAAGTTCTCTTTTTCTGGCCATTTTGAGCGTTTAATTGACCCCACAAATGTGATGCTCCAGAAACTCAATCTGCTCACAGGAAGGTCAGTTTTGTAGCTTCTGGAAGGAGCTAGACTGTTTTTAGATGTGTGAACATGATTGCACAAGGGTTTGCTAATCATCAATTAGCCTTCTGAGCCAATGAGCAAACACATTGTACCATTAGAACACTGGAGTGATAGTTGCTGGAAATGGGCCTCTATACACCTATGTAGATATTGCACCAAAAACTAGACATTTGCAGTTAGAATAGTCATTTACCACATTAGCAATGTATAGAGTATATTTGTTTAAAGTTAGGACTAGTTTAAAGTTAGCTTCATTTAAAAGTACAGTGCTTTTCCTTCAAAAATAAGGACATTTCAATGTGACCCCAAACTTTTGAACGGTAGTGTATATATATATAGAGAGTTATGAGATGACCATGTGGCTCCACTCTAAAAAATACCAACAAGCATGGAATTGGTAGGTTGTGCTATGGGACGAGGCAAATGCAAAATCAAGTATCAGCCAAAATAATATAGTACTTACTGGGGGGTGGAGGGATCCCAGAAAGAAAAAAGGGGAAGGGGGCTGCCTTCAGCCACAGGTAGAGGCCTGAAGACCTTGCAGTCAATTCATCAGCATTGCCCCTATACAATCCATACAAAGTCAATATTCTATATGCTGAATCCAGGTTACTACGATCATCACAAAGAGACAAGCAGGAAAATGTACCTCAATAGTATTGAAGATTTTACGCAATAGTGCTGTTTAAACTGGAATCCTTTTGCCCCTTTCAGGATGTTGTTAGAAATTAAATCTACAAACAATCCAAAATAGTACGATATGATCAGAATGATCCCATTCCCTAAATATACATCTGATATCAAGTGAGAAAAAGATTCACTTGAAACAAATTGCAACAGTATGCACACTTACCATCTAACTTGTGACAAAAAACTCTATACCCGGTTGATATCTCAAAGTAACAAGCATCTCTCTTCATATCCTATTCAGTACATACAGCCAGAGAGTCTAAAAGATATATACAGTGGGGCAAAAAAGTATTTAGTCAGCCACCAATTGTGCAAGTTCTCCCACTTAAAAAGATGAGAGAGGCCTGTAATTGTCATCATAGGTATACCTCAACTATGAGAGACAAAATGTGGAAACAAATCCAGACAATCACATTGTCTGATTTTTTAAATGCGGTAATTTATTTAACTGCTTGCCGACCGCCGGCCATCAATTGACGGCCAGGCAACGCAGCTCTCGTTGCGGGCGGGCGTCATATGACGTCCTCGCTTTCCTAGGCCACCAGGGGGCGTGCGCGCGCCGCCGCCGGCGATCGCGCGCGCCCGCCGTGTCACTAGGCACCCGGTGCGCGTGCGCGGCGGCCGCGATGTCCGCCGGGCACCCGCGATTACCGGTAACACAGCAGGACCGTGGATCTGTGTGTGTAAACACACAGATCCACGGTCCTGTCAGAGGAGAGGAGACCGATGGTGTGTTCCCAGTACAGCGGAACACCGATCGGTCTCCTCCCCTAGTGAGTCCCCGCCCCCTACAGTTAGAATCACTCCCTAGCAACACAGTTAACCCCTCAATCACCACTTAGTGTTAACCCCTTCACTGCCTGTCACGTTTATACAGTAATCAATGCATTTTTATAGCATGGATCGCTGTATAAATGTGAACGGTCCCAAATATGTGTCAAAAGTGTCCGATGTGTCCGCCGCAATATCGCAGTCACGATAAAAATCGCAGATCGACGCCATTACTAGTAAAAAAAAAAAATAAAAAAATAAAATGTTATAAAACTATCCCCTATTTTGTAGACGCTATAACTTTTGCGCAAACCAATCAATATTTGCTTATTGCTTTTTCTTTTTACCAAAAATATGTACAAGAATACATATCGGCCTAAACTGAGAAAAAATTTGTTTTAAAGAAAAAAAAATTGGGTATTTATTATCGCAAAAGGTAAAAATTATGTTATAAATTAATAAATTGTTTTTTTTAAAACTTGTCACTCTTCTTTTGTTTATAGCGCAAAAAATAAAAACCGCAGAGGTGATCAAATACCACTAAAAGAAAGCTCTATTTGTGGGGAAAAAATGATAACAATTTCCTTTGGGTACAGTGTTGTATGACAGCGCAATTGTCATTCAAAGTGCCACAGCGCTGAAAGCTGAAAAATGGCTTGGGCAGGAAGGGGGCGAAAATGCCCAGTATTGAGGTGGTTAAAAAATCAGGCTGTATGCCTGGGGACCCTTGAGGTGGTGTTATTTAGGATTCAGGTCCATGTCCCCACAAGACACACAGATTCTGAGAACCCTGTATATGCCATATTAGAAATAGTGGCTGATTCATAATGCTGGGACAAATACTGTTAGGAGATGCTGATGTCAACTCCAGCCACAGTCTATTGTCTGCTATAATGTAAATTAGTCTAGTATAACTTGTCACAGCTTCTAAGAGTCTTTCACCCATTGTTGTTTGTACTAATTAACCCTGCAATTGTATGAAGGAGTTCTGTGTTGAGATGTATAATAATGTGTATTGTAGTTAGGGAGTCACATCGGCTGCTTTAAGGGACTAGTCAATTAGCTCAGGTTAATTTATATTTCTGGTTACAGGTGTATTGTTAGAGTAATATGAGCAGGAGGTAGGAACCTCCTCTTTAACTGTATATAAGACTTGTATTCTTGTTCTAATAAACTGTCTGATGTTTTACCCTACACTGAGCTACGACTAGTAAATGGGAAAGCTAAGGGGTCTTGGATTGTGTGGTACCGGACAGAGGAGCGATACGGCTGACTCATCTTGAGTACGGGGGTCCGTCACAATTGTCTGGCAGCGGTAGGATGTCTCCTGCAGTCCGGGACATCCAAACTACCACCAGGATTCAAGACCCGGGCAGCCACCGAGGAGCGATACGGGGACCGGCCACCATGAGAGCGGAGTTCGGGAGGAGGCTGCAAGGCATGCGGAAGCAACATCGGGGACCAGCAACGGAGCACACCATGCTCGACTGGGGGGGAAGGGATCCGTCGGCAACTCTGGCAAGAGACGCTAAGCCACAAGCGGCACCCTCAGGGGAAGATCCCTCCCTCCTCCACATAGATGTACTGGACGCAGTACCGTGCACGAGAGGTGTTCCTGAGGAAATGGCCACGAGATGAGTGGAAGTCGGAGCTCGGAAGATTGGTCTGGTAAGAAAAGAGGCTGGACGCCAGCTACAGAGCCCTCCGGTAGTTCGCGGCTCAACTGTGGCCAGGTACAGCAGATGGCAGCCTGACAGAATGCATTGGCTACAGCGGTGTGGGGCTGCTCCATCAAAAAATGTACGGAGACCCAGACTTTGGGAACAACGAGGATTGGCGGCTGGAAGACATCCTGGACTTCCGAGATGAGGTACTGGACATCCCGAAGAGGCGTGTGACCTGGAGGAATTGGAGTTCCTGGTTGAGCAGGAATGGGAGCTCGGTATTGCCTACAAGCAGCTGTTTGACGGTTATCAGCAGCCCGGCATGGCTCCCGTTGCCTGGGACTGTCTGGGAGAAATAGAGGACAGTCGTGAAGATGCAGAGCAAATGGGGCCAGGGGTGTCCCTATGTTTTCCTGTCCTAACTGCAGTGGAAGAAGCAGCGATGATACTGAAAGCACTGTGAGTGCTAGAATGCCGGAATGCACCGGAGGTTCCCCAGGCAGCGAGACAAGCTAATAGCATAAAGGTCTCGGAAGGGGGAGTTGAGACGGGCGCTGGTAGATGGTAATCAACAGAAAGTCCATTGTATCACATCTGGTGCTCCAGCAGAAGCGATGACTATGAGGCAGAGCTCCGCTGGCCTCTGCCCGCCCTCTGAGTTGGATCCGGAGAGTCCGAGAGATTATCTTCATGAGCTGTTTCCCCAGCAGCAGATATCCCCACAGGGAGGGGAGAAAGCCATTCTTCCTCCCCAGCAATTAGTCACTACCCCAGTGTTCATCTTCCCAGCAAAAGTGCTGGCTACGGGGCAGAGCGCTGTTGGTCTCTGCCCAGCATCAGAAAAAGAGACAGGGAGTCCGGGAGATAGTCCCTGCAAGATACCTCCCCAGTGGCTGGTAACTACACCAGGAGAAATGCAAGTACCTTTTCCTCCCCAACAGTCGGTCAGGATGGAGGAAGCGTTCTTTCCTCCCCAGCACAGATCCGTACACCTGGGAGACAGTACCACAGACAAGTCATCCCAGCATTTAGATGAGGGAATGGAAAAGGAAGCAGCCGGCTCAACTACCCAATGGCAGCTACACAGTTTGGGAGTGGAGGAAGCCAGCCTCCTGCCCCAAAGGTAAGCCAGAGCGGAGGATGTGGAGTCCCCAGCAGAAGTGCTGGCAACAGGGCAGAGTGCTACCAACCTCTGCCCAGCACCGGAAAGCTGTTGGGCGTCAATTAGTCTCCTTATTAACAAAAAAATAACAAAGAAACACCACCCACGTTCCCGCGCATGCGCCAAACCATACTCTCGGCCGAGAACAAACTGAAAGTACACGCATGCGCAGTAGAGCCAGTGCGAGTATCGGAATATCGGACAGCATAAACAAAGCTGTCTTACAAGGGCAAATTAGACGCTATCCTATAGAGCCAAAGCCACATCCTCACATCACTTGACCCTCATATTTCCAGCCATGGGCAATACATCCCAGATAATACTCTATTTTAATTAACATTGTAGTTTTGCAATATAGATGTACCCAGATTTCCCAGGACTCCTACCACCTCAAGCCCACCACCTTGGTCGGGCAAGAGGCCAGAAAGCAGCCCTCCTGCCCCCAGATTGTAACCATGCCAGGGATCCCATTTATAGGGACATCATTACAGATCGCATCTATACAGACACTATAGCACGTAATTTAAGCACACATCCCTCAAAATTCTATGAAAAACAGGGAATTTGTTATTCCCTCGTATGCTAGTTATAAAAAATTATAATATGCTGCATCCACCTCCACAATCCATCTATATCCAATTTATGCATTGTAACCTGTTTACAATGATTCTACATAACAGAATATAATAATTTCATGTTCTGATATGTTTGCCTTTAAAAACAAGATACATTAGGACATACGCAGGTATATGGATCATACTACAGTATGGTTGCATATCTTGTATTGTGTGAGATTCAAGGACCCAGGTGTTCCAGACCTTTAGTGGTAGTAATCCAATTAGCCCAAAAACGATTTGTAACTAAGAGCTTCATTAAGGCCTGCTGGGCAAGTGGCATTTAATTTAAAAATCCACCTTGCCTCACGCTGTAATAGTTTTTTGTCTATGTTTCCTTCTCTTGGATCCTCAAGAACCCTTTCAAGGACCGTAAATTGTTCCATAGAGGTGTCATGTTTATCTATTTACTCGGTGTAATATCGTCTTTTATATTTTACCAAACAATTTGGTATTACAGTATATTGTGTTTTTGTGCCATAAAAATCATTAAAGTGTATTTTCTCCCAAAAAATTGTGTTTAAAAAAAAAATCTCTGCACAAATACCATGTGACATAAAAATATGCAACACCCACCATTTTATTCTCTAGAAGATCTTCTGCTTAATAAATCTATAATGTTTAGGAGTTCTATGTAATTTTATAGCAAAGAAATTTTGATTTTTTCATATACTATATGTGAGAAATGTCAAAATTGGCCCGGAGCTGAATTGGTTAAACCCTGCCAAAGCACTTTTTTCTGAGCTAGAGTCTCTGACCGGTTTTTGCTGGAGCTGGCCCTGAAAAGATGGAATTTTTTGCAATTCATTAATAAGGCAGAGCTTAGTTAAATGTACTGTGAAAAAACATATAGCTAACAAAATTAAATTATTAGAAGTTATAATGTGCATAATTGTTGTATGCCACATTACTCTGTGAGCTTATTAAGCTGCCGACTTGTCATCTTTTTCTTCTCTCTGACAAAGTAATAGAATCAAAGTTGTGTAATGCAGCAGCGGGGTAGAAGCATCAATAATGCATTGCACCTAATTGGACTTGTGACAGCCAAACTTTTGCTTCTGCTCAGCGACGGATTTGTAAAAAATGTACACAGACTGAAATGTATTTGGAAAACAAATGTTAATTTACTACTAATTCTGCTTAGTAAGGCTGGGGATACACAGGCAGCTGGGAGATTTAACTCATTGTTACCTAACATTTCATGGGCAGCCTATTGATCTCAAAGTGCTGCAAATGAGAAAGTGTATAAAAGAACCGCGCTAAACACAAACCATGATCAAAATAATTGAGAAATATGTAAAGTGATCGGAAAATGCTAAACTCATATAGCAATATATGTGAAAAAATTAAATTAAAAAATGCGCTATGAACCACATAAGGATAATAAATTATTAAGGCAAAAATTATGAAAATTAATTAATGAATAAAAACGAATTAATAAAAAATGTTGTATAAAGATAAGAAAAACAAAAAACATAGTCCGTGAAAAAATGACTTCCGTTATCAACAGTCCTATTTAGATTTTCTTCCACCCAAAGTGACTGAAGACTTTAAAGACATCTTTGTGAGAAAAATCCACCACCTATAAAGGTATATGATTACCAGAGGTAAGCTGTAATAGAGCCTTGTGCCAGAGATCCACTCATTAGGGACATCACCATCTGTCACTGCATGGAGGGAAGATCACCCAGGATTCATCAGTAGTGATTGGCTCGGTAATGGAGACCCGGGAAGATAAGAAATACATCTACCATAGTGTGAATCCGTTTGACCAGTTTATTAAAGGATAAAGTAGCACACTTACCAAAAGGAACAGTTAAAACAGCATGTATAAAATCAGCCGGCCGGCCTGCAAACACCCGTTCGTTATGGAGTGGAAACGATGACGTCAGCGCGTCTGCCTTCCGACGTACGTTTCGTCCTATTGGACGTTGTCATAGGAACCTGCTGCAAATGAGAATACTGCCAACATACAGTTAAATATTTCAGCAGGGATCAGGTATAATCGCTCTTGTAGCCAGAGTCTTAAAGTGGATGTAAACCCACTCTCATCCTTTCTAAAGTACTGCCATAGGGGTTATCTATAAGGATACACATGCCTTCTGCATGTATCCTTACCTGTCAAATGTCTCCCCTCTGTCTGTTATGAGACCCGAAAAAACTGCATATTCTGTGGGTGGGTCTGTTGTGCGGAGCTCGGCGGGTGGAGTTGTGATGTCAGTAGACTCCCCGCCCACCTCTACTCTCCCCTTGTCAATATGCATTTTCTCCTGTGTATCTCTTACACTGAACTTCTGCTATGATCACTAACATCCAGTCAAAAGCCAGAAAGGTCACCACATGACTTCAGCATGCCCAATCATGCTGAGGTGTGGAGCAGCCAATACTGGGAGAGCTGGAGAAGAAAGGAGAAGGGGATCTGAAGTACACAGAATGTCTCTCTCAGGCTCGTACATGAGATATGTAAATCTCCTGTCACTCACAGCAAGGGGGGGAAACAGACTCCTATTTCTCTGTCTATCTGTTTTTATCTCACTGAAAAAAGATAAGAGGACTGCTCAGAGCTGGATTAACTCTTTGTGGCAAGACTGGGCACAGATGACATGAAATCCTATACTGTACAAGGTGCAAGCCTTAATTTACTTTTTGTTCCGGGTTTACATCCACTTTAAGGCAGAATTTAGCTGGACCACAGAGTGGAGAAGTTGGAACATAAATGTATTATATTGGTGCTTCTCAACTCCTCACATACCCCTAACATGTTCTAAGAATTTCTCTGGATGAGAACAACTGTGTTAATAAGTAATCCAGTAATAGGCGTCGCTCTGTGAAGTAGTGTGAGGGCTTTTTATGAAATCAGTGGACCTGAGTGCAAGACCATAAGTTGGGCTCAACTGCTTGATAAAAAAGAAAAAAATGTATTGCAATGTGCTTACTGTGCCACAGTGAGCAGTGTGTATGGTTATCATTGTGCCAGGGGTGTTGCTAGGTTTGCAAAAGACCTGGGGGATCTTTGGGCAAACGAAGTGGAAGAGTAATGCGGCGTGCAGAGCACGCTGCTGCGAACAGTGGGTGTGGCAAAATTGCATTAACAGTAGGACGGGCATGGTTAAATAAAACAAGGTCAGTGTGTCCCCCAGTACCACCCCTCCAGGTCGGACTGTCCCCCAGTATAATCCTTCCCCCCCATATGAAGCTGTCCTCCAGTATAATCCCCCCAGTTCAGTTTGACCCCCAGTATAATCCTTCCCCCCCAAACCAATCTATCCCACAGACCAGTCTGTCCCCCAGTGCAATCCCCCACAGGTCAGTCTGTCCCCCAGTATAATTCCCTCCACCCAGGTCAACCTGTCCCCCAGTATAATATCCCCAGGTTAGTCTCCCCCCAGGTCAATCTGTCCCCCAATATAATTCCCCCAGGTCACTCTGTCACTTAGTTAAATCTTTCACCACCCCCCTCAGGTCAATCTGTCCCCTAGTATAATCCTCACCGCAGGTCATTCTGTCCCCCAGTATAATCCCCCCCAGGTCAGTCTGTCACCCCAGTAGAATTCCCTCCAGGTCAGTTTGTCTCCTAGTAAAATCTCCCCCAGGTCAATCTGTCCCCCAGTATCATCTCCCCAGGTTAGTCTCCCCCTCAGGTCAATTTGTCCCCCAATATAGTTCCCCCAGGTCAGTCTGTCCACCAGTATAACCCTTCCCCCCTTCCCCTCCAGGTCAATCTGTCCCCTAGTATAATCCCCACCGCAGGTCAGTCTGCCCCACAGTATAATCCCCCCCCAGGTCATTCTGTCCCCAGTATAATCCTCCCCAGGTCAGTCTACCTCCCAGTATAATCTCTACCAAGTCAGTCTGTCCTCAATATAATTTCCCCCCAGGTCGTGTCCCCTAGTATAATCCCCTCAGGTTAGTTTGTCCCCCAGTACAACCCCCCCCCCCCCCCAGGTCAAACTGTCCTAGTCTGTCTCCCAGTATAATTCTTCCCCCCCAGGTTAACCTGTCCCCCAAATTAATCCAGTTTTTCCTGCAGTATAACCCCCCTCCCGAGTCAGTCTGTCCCCCCCGTACCATCCCCCCAGGTCAGTCAGACATTCAGCAGCACTTCCCCAAACTTCAGGTCAGGAAGCCCATACCAAGCAGGTCCCATGTTTGCCATGTCCCATCATCCCCATTGCCATGAATCATCCTTATTGACCCAGCCACCATTACAGAACAATTCTAATACTCTATCCAGAATGAAAAAAAAGGTTTGCCTTTACTTCTACTTTAAGTGTCACGTTACTAGCCAGGCAACTGACATTTTCATTTGGAGACATCAGAAATGGCAGCAGCCATTTTTCTCACTTAACAGGTATACGAGTAATCTAAAGACCAGCACAACGATGCATTAACCCGAAGCAACTAGTCAGACTTCATCTAAAGTCAAATAAGCGAAATAACTCTGCCAAAGTTAAATATTTTAATTTATGTTGAATAATAAGACAGTAATTACATTGTATGAAAGTTGCTAAGCACACTTGAGCTTTAAAAAAAAGAAAATTTAAAATCTGTAGACTGTGCGTGAAGTGTAATATCATTTTCTGACTTCCCGGAGGTAGGTGCTAAATACAACCTGCGATCATCAATATTTTTATTGCTTCTCATTTAATATTTTGTGGCAGGCAGCAGAAGTGAAATCAGAGCACGCGCTGCGTCTGAAGGGGAGTTCGGAGCAATTACCATAATTTATTTGCAGTTTGCATGCTGGTTGCAGCCAATGAATTGAAGCCGATGGTGCCATTGGAAACGCGGAACATTCCGCCGCCGTGATCCTTCTGGTGTAAGACAAAGCTCATTTATTTATTTATAGTTCAAAGTAATCCTTTAGTGTTTCCAGCCAGTACGTAGAGTTATAAAGAAAAATCATTCACCTAACCAAGTCATTTCTGTCTACAAAGCTGAAAATCCTCAGCAGAAAAATCACATTAATGTTAATGCAGAACATCTGGCGCCCAGCGCAATTTCATAGATCGCTGAATTAAGTCTATAGGTATTTATCAAAATCAGAAGCCCAGCCACGGAATGAGTTTCTACATAAATTTTTGTTTCAGAGAGATTGTAATAAATAAGTCAATGTCAGGTACGTCTATGCCGCTGCATTAAATTGTCTGATGTACACCCAAATACTTGTTTGTCTTACTTGATGCAGTACTCAGCGCTTCAATTTCTATTTTATTTAACCCGTAAGAGCAACGGTTTAAAGTAGAGCAAAACTAAAGCCCAAAAATGTTCTCGGGAGTTGCCCTGGGATGTGCGCCGCACGGCGTCTTATCACCTTGTTTTCTCCAAAAGACTTCTAAACTTTAACTACTTGCCTACTGGGCACTTCTACCCCCTTCCTGCCCAGGCCAATTTTCAGCTTTCAGCACTGTCGCACTTTGATTGACAATTGCCAATTACTGTTGGGTTTTTTATTTTTTGATAAACAAATGAAAAAAGACCAAACATTTTGAAAAAAAAATATTTTTTTTTTTCATAGTCTGTTATAGAATTTTGCAAACAGGTAATTTTCTCCTTCACTGATGGGCACTGATGAGGCTGCACTGATGGGCACTAATAGGTGACACTGATGGGCTCTGATAGGCTTCACTGAAGGGTGTTGATAGGTGTCACTCCTGGACACTGATGTGTGACACTGATGAAGAAGCACTGATAGGTGGCACTGATGAGCACCACTGATGGGCACTGATAGTTGACACTGATGAAGAAGCACTGATTGGCACTGATAGATGACACTGATGGAGAAGCACTAATGGACACTGATGGGCACCTATAGTTGACACTAAAGAAGGAGCACTGATGGGCACCTATAGGTGACACTAAAGAAGAAGCACTGATGGGCATTAATAGGTGACACTGATGAAGAAGCACTAATGGGCACTGATAGGTGGCACTGATGGGCACCACTGATGGGCACTGATAGGTGACACTGATGAAGAAGCACTAATGGGCACTGATAGGTGGCACTGATGGGCACCACTGATGGGCACTGATAGTTGACACTGATGAAGAAGCACTGATGGGCACTGATTGGCAGCACTGATGAGAAGGCACTGATGAGCACTGATTGGCCAGCACCGGTGGGCACTGTTGGGACTGCACTGATAATCAGAACACTGATAATCTGTGCCCTGATTATCAGTGTTGATGTCCCTTTAACACAAGCCGGTTATCGGCTCTCTTCTTCTCTCCTCATGCTGTCCGCGCGAGGAAAGAAACGCCGATAACCAGCTTATGTTTACTTCCATGATCAGCTCAGCTGTCTATTGGACACAGCTGATCACATGGTAAAGGGCCGCTGTGATTGGCCTTTTACCCGGATCTGTGATCAGCTGAATCCGAAGGACTCGGTGGTCACAGTGCGGGCTGCCCGCAGGCCACAGGGGGCGCGCGGGCAGCGCGATCACGGGGAGACATCCATGTACGCCCTCCCAGCAAATTAAGCCTGCACTGTAGCTGTCTTTCGGATATAGCGCGGGCAGGAAAGGGTTAAAGTAGAATTCCTGCTTACGGCTAACTAGCCTTAAAGTGGTATTAAACCCAAAACCAAAAATTGTATATATTGCAGCTTACCAATAATTTTTTTTTTTTGAAATTCTTTTTATTAAAGTTTTTCATTTATACAATAACCACTAGGCTGCCAACATGACAGAGCCTAGATTTGGCCTCGCAGGGCCCAACAGTGTGTCTTACCCCCTAATTCCTTCCACCCTCCCCCCGGACACCCCCCCCCCCCTCCCTGTCACAGCCCAATGCCTATTCAAAGTAACTAGCGTATTCTTAATGTCTCCTGTAGCATAAAGTTGTTACACCGCCGGGTCAGAGTGGTTTATTACGTTATAATTCCCCACTCCCTCGCACTTCCAACTGCCTCCTGTTTCTGTGTTAATTAGCGTTACCTCACGTTAATAAGTTACCCATTACCTGTCGTTATTCACAGTGTATTAGTATGGTTACCCTAGTGTGTTATCATCTCCATACCATGCCTGCCATACCTTGTCAAATTTATTTTTACATCCTCTAGCTTGATATGTAGATTTATATAATAAGGTATCATATTATTTACCAACTTTTTCCAAAATGCGACATCTGGCGCTTGGGGATCCTTCCATTTTAGTAAGATGGCCTTTTTGGCGTAGAAAAGCAGAATAGTGAGCAGTGTTCTTAAGGCTCTGGTTTGTACCACCTCGTGCACCAACCCCAACAGGCACACCTTGATACTTAGTGGAATAGGTATTGTGAGGAGGCCCGAGACACATGACAGGACCTCCTCCCAATATCTCTTTATTTGTGGGCAATCCCAGAAAATGTGGCTGGCATCTGCCGGGGAAAAAGTGCATCTCCAGCACTCCGCTGATGTCTGCCCAAATATTTTCCCTAATCTTGCCAGGGTGTAGTAACTCCTGTGAAGGAATTTGAATTGAATCAGCCTATCTCTGGCTGATACCAGATGCTTAAATGGTTGGTCCCATACCTCCTCCCAATCCTCCCCCTGGAGTTCCGGAACTTCCATTTCCCATTTACTTCTGGTCTTTGCGATAGCTTTTGGTGTAATTTTGAAAAATTCTTTGTATGATCTGGAGAGGGGTTTGTCCAGAGCCTCCTCCGATAGCATTGACTCAAGATTGGATGTCAAAGACTCTACTTTACGTACCCTGAATTGCGACTGATAGGCATGTCGAAGTTGTAGGTAACGGAATAGATAGACGTTTTCTAAATTGTGTCTTGATTTTAGCTGAGGGAACGTCAGAAGATCTCCAAAAGCTGTTATGTCACCTAATGTCTTAATCCCCTTTATTGCCCATATCATGGGGTCAGGCATATTGTAGAAGTGCTGTAGCACAGGATTCATCCACAGCGGCGTCGTGGGTGAATGACCTTGATAACTTGGGGATGCCAAGTGCATCGCCATGTCCCATGCTTTTATTGTAGCCTTCATAGTTTTAGTCAATGGTAATTCAGACTTAAGTCCCCTGAACAGTGCCATACGCAAACTTTCATAGGACCCCAGGTGTGCCGCTTCCAACACCGTGGCTGCGTCCCCTTCGTCCATGATTAGCCATCTACGGGCAAAAACCATCTGCCCTGCCAGATAGTACTTGTGCCAATCTGGGAGGGCCAGACCCCCCTCGTCTCCCGGTTCCTGAAGTACCTTTATCCCAATCCTGGGAAGTTTTGGTGCCCACAAAAAGGAGCCCACTATACCGTCTATTTGACGAAAAAAAGATTTTGGTATCCACACTGGAGCATGTCTCAAAAAGTATAATATCACCGGTAAGACTTTCATTTTGAGTAGACTGATCCTGCCTATCAAAGACAATGGAAGCCTGGACCACGCCTGCGTTTTTTGTTTGAGGAATGCTATCAGTGGAATAACATTAAGGGACATGTAATCTTCTATTTTTGCTGTGATCTTTACCCCAAGGTATTTCAAAGACGTTACCCATTGTAGTGGCAGATCTGGGTCAACCCCCTCCCTTGCTCTATCATCTAAAGGAAGTATTGAGGACTTGTTCCAATTCACTTGTAACCCCGAAAACCTGGCAAAATCATCCAGGATTTCAAGTACCGCAGTTAGTGAATTTTTCGGGTTTGACAGAAACAGGAGCATATCATCTGCATAAAGTGCAACTGTTTCGTGTATGGTGCCAACTTTGACATCTTGAACCCTCCCGGAGACCCTTAAGGCAATGGCCAGTGGCTCCACCACAAGAGCGAACAGGAAGGGGGACAAAGGGCACCCTTGCCTCGTGCCCCTTCCTATTTTAAAAAATGGAGACACCCTCCTACCCATACGGATCGCCACCTTGGGGTTGCTATAAAGCAGTGAAACCCATTTTCGAAACTGTGGTCCAAATCCCATGACCTCCAACACCTTATTCATGAACTGCCAATCTACCGAATCAAATGCCTTTGCTATGTCAAGAGATACCACTATTTTTGATTCAGAGTCTGTGGGTGGAAGCTGTAGATGTGTAAACAGTCTCCTAAGATTGGTGTCTGTCGATTTTCCTGGCATGAAGCCGGTTTGGTCTATATTCACTATAGTCTGTATAACCTGGGCCAGTCTGGTTGCTAGTACTTTAGTTAAGATTTTTAGGTCTGAATTTAGAAGGGCAATTGGACGGTATGATGCACATTCTGTCGGATCCTTCCCTGGTTTTGGTAGGAGAATCATATAGGCTTCCATCATTGAGTCAGGTAGGGAGGAGTGCTCTAGACAATGTTCCAATAACCAATTGAATCTTCCTGCTAGTTGTTCAATGTTGGCCCTGTAAAAGTCCGCCGGTATACCATCCGGCCCCGGGGCCTTATTGGGCGGGAAGGCGCATATTGCGGCCTCTATTTCTTTTTTTGTTATTTTAGCTTCCAGAATGTTGCAATCTTCCTCCGATAATCTAGGTATCGGTAGATTTCGCATTACATTATCCAATTCCTCCCTGTCATAAGGAGGAATGGGAGAATACAGCGACGAGAAAAAGTCCACAAATTCCTGCATGATAAGTACCGGGTCACTGACCAGCGTCCCACTCCCGTTTTTGATAACCGGAATGTGAGCCATCGGAGGGTGATCCGCCACCAACATGGCCAGGAGCTTCCCATTTTTGTCTCCCTCAGCGAAAATTTTATGTGCTCTCTGGGATTCCTCTAATTTTGTCTGTCCTTTAATCTGCAGTGACAGACGTCTTCTGACCTCAAGGAGGGATTCAAACAGTTCCCTCGATGGGGCTGCTGCATATGCCCTGGCCCGATCTTTCTCTTCCTGTTGAATATTTTTATATTCCTCATTTTCATTTACCCTGGCTGTCTTAATAGCCGATATGGATTCCCCTCTGACTACCGCCTTATAGGCGTCCCAGACCATTGGTGGCTCTGCTGAATCAACATTGCACTGCCAGTAGTTTTTTGTCGCATCTTCCAGCTGGGCAGCAACCTGTTCGTGCTGCAACCATTCAGGAGATAGGCGCCAACACCCTTTCTCCCCCCCCGTTCTTACTGCTAATGTGAGGAGGAGGGGATTGTGATCCGATAGACCCCCTGCTAGGTACTCTATACTAGACACATATTGTAACATGGTGTTATTTCCAAAAGCCAAGTCTATTCTCGCTGAGGAGCCATGTGCTGTCGATATATGAGAGAAACATTTGTCAGCTGGATGTTTCCATCTCCATATTTCCTCTACTCCAACCGTGGTGGCCCAACTCTTTAGGTCCTCTGAGCTTGTCCTGCCTGGGTTGGAGGAGTCCAAGGCCGCATGTAACACAGCATTGAAATCCCCCAACACCACCAGGGGCAAGTGCAGAAATTGTGCCAGTCTTGTTACCATGTCATATAGAATTTGGACCTGGAAAGGTGGAGGTACGTATACAGTTATTAGCAACATTTGACTATTAAGAATGTCCATTATCACTGCAGCATACCTGCCCTCTGGATCAGTAATTACGTGATGAATAGTGCAAGAAACAGATCTACTTATGAGAATGGACACTCCTCTTGCATACGTGGAATATGTGGAGTGAACAGCTTTTTGTATCCACCTTTTACGTAGGGCTAACACCTTACTTCCCTCTAGATGGGTCTCTTGCAGTACCACCAGGTGAGGTTTTTGATGTTTTAAGTAACGAAAGACTGAGGCCCTCTTGAACTTGTTATTGAGTCCCCTGACATTCCAGGACACTATGTTTATTTTATCCGTCATAATTTATCCTGTTTAAATGTCCATTAATAAGGAACATCAGGGGACCCAAACTTCTCCTCCCAGCGGTGTTTCCCACATTCACATATATTAATAGATCACTAAACCTTTTAGAAAATTTAGACCTTTGGGCTGTGACAAATGTATCTTCCCTCCCTGCTATTATACCAGAGAAAAGTCCCCAACTAAACTCAAAAACAGTTCTGGTAGGTAGCTTCATCCCAAAAAACGACAAAAAAACCTTCTTGTGGAATTTGGTCGTTGCGATCAACAGTTCTGCAGCTCGGTGTCTACTCTGTTTCCTCTTCGCTCCCTTCCAAAAAAAAAAAATTGTTGTTTTGGAGCATCCAAAAACGAAAAATAAAAATAATAATAGTTAGCATAGAGAAAGTACCTCTGCTCATGGCGGGAAAGAGCCTTCCTTCCTTGCGAAAATGTTGAGAATTTCCGTGAAGTCGTCCTCTGTCTGGAGTTATTGGTTGTTAACGCCGTCTGTATCCCCAGCAGTTCTCTGTCATTTTGGCGTATGATCTTTTGCACAGCTCCTGATACTCTGTCCTGTAGGTCTCCTGCATAGCTGGATCCTGGTTCTATGTAGATATTCTTCGGAGTATAGAGGATTCCTTTGAGGTCCGACTTCGTGCAATCCAGGAGAATTGCAATTACACTTGCTCTTTATTCCTCGATTTCCTGAGTATTAATGATATAACTTGTGTCACCCAACAACGCACAACAGGTGCAACTTGCAGCTCAGTTACATTTGAGTTCAGTCTCATGTAGTTTTAGGAAAGTTCCTTGTCTATCCAATCACTGGCCTCTCCAGGGTCCTCAAAGAATTTCACGCTGCCCTTGTGTTGAATCCTGAGCTTACTCGGGTATAGCATGCTGTATTGGATTTCTTTGTCTCTCAAACGTTTGCGTACGTCGTTAAAAGACCTGCGTTGTTGTTGTGTGGCTGCCGAAAAATCAGGAAAAAACATTACTTTTGCGTTTTCATGTTTCAGCTCCGGAACTTGTCTGGCCTTGGCCAAAATCATATCTCGGTCTCTATAATTCAGAAACCTGACCAGTAGGGGTCTCGGGAAAGCTCCTGGCGGTCTGCGCCCTGTTGGTACTCTGTGGGCTCTTTCCACAACATAAGTTGGGGGCAAATCTTTCAGCGATAGGAGTTGTTTGAAGAAACCTTCAGCAAATAGTGCAGGCTTGTCCCCCTCTGCCCCTTCAGGTAGGCCCACCACTCTGACGTTATTTCTCCTCTGACGGTCTTCTGCATCTATAGCTCTGCGCTGCAAGGCGAGCACCATGTCTTTCAGTTCCGCTATATTTGTCCCCTGAGAATGTGTAATATCTTCCACATCCGAGACCCTCGTTTCAACCGTGGTAAGCCGCCCCCGGATCTTGTCTAGATCGTGCCTTATCAAGGTACATTCAGAGGATAGATGATCGATTCTACCCATGAGTTCCGACTTACTGGCATTTATGGCTTCTAGGATCGGACGAATTATGGCGTCTGTATCTACAGCTCCCTGATTCTCCTCTGCTTGATCCACTGCTAGCTCCATCTCAGCAGTTTCACTTTCCGTCGCCATCTTCCCAGAAGTCAGCGTGGCGCGCTTTGCTGATGTCCGTGCTGGCAAGATGGCGGGGGCGGAGTCTTTCGTTCCGTCCTTCATAGAGCGGGTATGGCGCTGTTCGTTTGCTGCTTTCTGCTGCTTCTTTGAGGATGCGGAAGGCATCATTCTGCTCCTGACTTCTTCCCCCACCTGATTATTAAATTTGTGTGGTAACAGGAATGCTCCAAATGCATGGATTTTGTCAGGATAAACGGAGCCTCTGGGAAACGCTTGCTGCCTCGATCACATCCGGCCACGCCCCCCAGCTTACCAATAATTAGATGTGGTGGCTGCATTTGTTTTCTTTTTCTAGGCCTTTTCTCCTTTGTATTCACCTGGTGATCTGGCCAGTAACACACCTCCTGTATTAGAGTGCCCCCACTCTGGATGAAGGAGCACAAGGTAAACCTTTGAACTGCAGCATTTTCAGTCTGTGTGGAGGGGAGTGTTAAATGGACTAGCAGATTTAGATACACTAACAAATTGAAGCCAAACTCCAGCTCACACTTCGTTTTTTTTGCATTCTGTTATTTAAGAAGTTTAAACAATGCAAAGTATTACAATGCAAAGACAAAACAGGAAAAGCACTCATTACAAACATCAGTAATATGTAAACAATATTTGCATAATAAAGTTAAAAAATAACTAAATGATAAAAATAAATAAATAATAATAATAGAAAATAATTAACCACTTGCCCTCCGGAAGATTTACCCCCCTCCCCCCTTCATGACCAGGCCACTTTTTGCAGTACGACACTGCATTATTTTAACTGACAATTGCTCGGTAGTGCCTCACTGTAAATAAAATTGATGTCCTTATTTCTCCACAAATAGAGCTTTATTTTGGTGGTATTTGATCATCTCTATGGTTTTTATTTTTTGCGCTATAAACAAAAAAAGACCGTCAATTTAAAAAAAAACAAAAAAAAAAACATATCCAATAAAAATGTTGTAAAAATCATTTTTTTTCAATTGAGGCCAATATGTATTCTACATATTTTTGGTAAAAAAAATACCAATAAGTAAGATAATAAGATATATTGATTGGTTTGCGCAAAAGTTACAGCGTTTACAAACTATGGGATATATTTATGGGATTTTTATTTACTGTTTACTAGTAATAGCGGCAATCAGCCACTTATAGCGAGACTGCGATTTTGTGGCAGACAAATCGGACACTAACTGACACTTTTGACACTTTTTGTGGACCAGGGACATTAATACAATGATCAGTGCTGAAAATACAGACTGTACTAATGAAACTGACTGAGAAGGGGTTGACTTCAGGGTCGATCAAAGGGTTAACTGTGTGCCTAGCCAGTGCTTGTGTACTGTGGGAGGAGGTGCTTTAACTAAGGGAAGGCATCGATCCATGTCCCTGCTTTGCTGGAACACAGACTCCTTGCCTTCCCTACTGACAGAACGGCGGTCTGCCTTGTTTACAGAGGCAGATCACAGTTCTGGCTCTCTGCCTAATGATCTGCGGGTTCCCAGCAGACATTGACTTCCGTGGTACCCGCAGATCAGCTCCCACTGTGTGTAATCACAGCGGTAGTGTGCCGGCGGTAGCGGCCCTTTCCCCCCTCTAGACTCGGAGGTGAAGGATCACGTACCAGGTACGTGATCTTGTACAGCAAAGCCACCATATATGTAAGTTATATGGTCAGCAAGTGGTTAATACTGCTTTAAAGCAGTCCCCTCCACTTTCCTAACACCTATGCTAACTAACCTGTGTAAGGCTATTCAAAATAAAAATTCAAAATTCTGAACCATTTCATTTCAACATCCAATGAGAGGATGGTATGCGACCAGTCTACACTATGTGGCATGTTCACCAATGCCAGGAGCCTGGCGGACAAGATGGGTGAACTAGATATACTGTTGTACGAGGAGGATTTGGATTTTGTGTAAAATTCAGAGACCTGGTTCAACAGCTCTCATGATTGGCTGGCAACCATTCAAGGGTATTCCCTTTATTGTAGGGATAGAGAGGTTAAAAAAGAGTCAGGGGTATGTCTATATATCAAGAATAATGTACAAGTGAATGTGAGAGATGACATCACTGAGGGAGCTAGGGAGGAGGTGGAATCCTTATGGGTAGAGCTCCAAAGGGATGAAGCTAAGGGAAAAATATTATTGGGAGTATGCTATAGGGCCCCTAACCTGAGGGAGGAGGTGGAGGTGGAGCTCCTATCACAATTTGGATTAGCAGCAAGGATGGGAAGTGTCATCATAATGGGGGATTTAAACTGTCCAGACATAGAGTGGGCGGAGGGAACCGCGCATTCGTCTAAGGCTCACCAGTTCTTAAATGTCTTGCAGGACAATTTCATGGGTCAGATAGTAGATGCACCAACTAGAAATAAAGCGTTACTAGATCTACTGATTACCAACAATACAGACCTGATCACGGATGTGGAAATACGGGGCATTTTAGGAAACGGCAATCACAGGTCAATTGGCTTCAGTATAAATCACACAAATAGGAAACATAAGGGGAATACTAAGAAACTGAATTTCAAAAGAGCAAACTTCCCCAAACTATGTACTATGACAATTGTGCGGTCATGCTACACTGTACCCAAATAGAATTTTTATAATTTTGTTCCCACAAATAGAACTTTCTTTTGGTGGTGTTTGATCACCTCTTTATTTTTTATTTTTTGCTAAACAAATAAAAAAAGACCTACAATTTTGAAAAAAATTTTTTTTTCTTTTTTTTCTGTTATAAAATGTTTCTAAATAAGTGTTCTCCTTCACTGATGGGTGCTGACGGACACTGATAAGGCAGCACCGATGAGGTGGCACTGATGGGCGATGACGATGGGCACTGAATGGTAAGCGGCACTGATAGGTGACACTGATGGGCATTGAAAGGCTGCACTGATAGGCGGCACTGATGGGCACTGATACGTGGCAATGATGGGCACTGATATGCGGCACAGTTATATGGCATTGATAGGCATCACTGATGGCACTGGCACTGGCAGGCATTGGGGATGGGCACTGATTGGCAGCTGCCTGGGCAATGATTGGTATTTCCCTGGTGGTCTAGGATGGCATACCTGGTGGTCCAGTGTGGTGGCAATCCCTGGTGGTCCTGGCGGCATCCTGATGGTCCTAAGTGGGCATCCGAGGGCGGGCTGCTCTGATAAACACAGACCCCCCCTGTCAGGAGAGCTGATTGGCTCTCCTCTACTCGCGTCTGTCAGACGCAAGTGAGGAAAAGCCGATCAGCGGCTCTTCCTGTTTACATCGTGATCAGCTGTGATTGGACACGGCTAATCACATGGTAGCGGTGTGTCAGACTGACACACCACCTATCGCCGCGATGCACACCCCCACTGGCACACAAGAGCAGTCGTTCTGGAGGGCCGTCATATGACGTCAACCCAGAACGAGAGCCGCATTTGATGGCCGGCGGGTGGGAAGAGGTTAAGTATGTAAACAGTAAAAAAGGAGGACAGACCATATTGGCGCCATAAAGAATGAGGAAGCACATCTGGTTAGGATGGGGAGATGGCGAAGGTATTGAATTTATTCTTCTCCTCAGTCTTCACAAGCGAATCGGTGGGCTTTAGTAACCAAAACATTACAAAGTGTTGACTTTAGGGGGTGAATAGTTATGCACATTGACTTTTTCTGTTATTTTGCCCTATTTGTTGTTTGTTTCACAATGAAAAAAAAACATCTTCAAAGTTGTGGGCATGTTCTGTAAATTAAATGATGCAAATCCTCAAACAATCCATGTTAATTCCAGGTTGTGAGGCAACAAAACACGAAAAATGCCAAGGGGGGGTGGGGGTGGGGGGTGGTTGAATACTGTAATTGTAAAACTACCCAGTGTTCCTTCCAGGGATCATTAGATACATGAGATCTCTAACATTTACAGGTCAGAGGTAATAGGCTCTGTGGTGGACAACAAACCATAACATTTAAATTCCTTGGAAATCCTGGCGATGCCTTCATGCCGTACAAGGTTTATCTGTACGACCTCTTGCTCTTGTGGCTATAGCAATGTTGCTTGGATATCTGCCAAGGCAGACATACATTCACTTTATCAAAAAAGGAACATGAAATGAAAAGCTAATGTTGGGACATTTCTCATTCACTTGTTTTCATTTTTCTGTTATATTATCCAGGTGATTTCGACAACTGAGTTTTGCATTAAGCCATTCCTCCATAAAATACAGTTTTCAAAAAACATGCATATAGCTGGGTCCAGGGCATATAGCAGTAAGTTGAGGACGTTGTATGGTAATAAATTAGTATTGTAGCGCCCTGCCATAAAATTTAGGCTAAATTAAGATTTTGGCTTCACTGCAAAGTGGAGTAACAATCTGTTTCTCTGGTCAGGTTTCCCTAAGCTTGGTGCTTGATTACTCCTGCTTGCTTCTGGAGAAAAGCTTCCAGAACATAAAGTAGGAGGATAAATCATTGAGTCATGAATATTTATCAGATGTCAGCCAATCTCTGGGAGGGGGCACCCAGAAGGTGGCTGGGGGGGAATAATAAATGCTTAGGAGGCCCGAACAGAGTTTTCTTCCTTCGCTACGAGGGTTCCTTTTCTTCTGGGGCTACTGCCCCTGGGAGGCAGCTAAGTGTGAGACTGGGTTCGCAGTTTGGGCCCTGGCTGGTGTTGAATTAAGGGCCTGGAGAAGGTTGCCAAAGTGAATTGCTGGGACGGCATTGCATTGGGAGTCTGGAGAATTATCTTTTTTGTCTCCCTCACTAAAGAGTGTCATGTGGAAGCTGGGTGGCAGACAGCTCCTGGGAAATGTGAGTAAGAACTGAGTTTGGTACTCTCAGGTATGTCTGCTGCTAGTGGGAAGTAAGTGCCAGGGGTTGCTGTATAGACTGGGTTTGCTGTTACAGAGACCTAGAATTAATGGCCATTCCCTATTACCTCCAGTAAAAGCTGTTTCAAGAAGATTTTGTAAAAAGTTTGTCCTCCTACTGATTTCTGATATCATTTTGCAATATTCTACACCTTTATCACTCTCCTGTTCAAGTTTCTGCAAATAAAATCTACAAAAAGACATCCTCTAAACCATAGCTCCCAACTGTCCCTGATTTCGAGGGACTGTCCCTGATTTGGAGCAATGTTCCTCTGTCCCTCTTTCCCCCTCATTTGTCCCTCATTTTGGTCTGATCTGTATAGTTATATATAATATGCACTTTTATCTTTCAAAAAGTGTTTCCCAGTGCTAAACCTTTCATCCAAATTCTAAATTGCTGCATTTGTAAATTTTCAAAGCCAGTATAAAGGAATAGTAGTGGTAAAAAAAGCCCTTGTGGATTTATTTAACCTTTTTTTTGGTTAATCCTCCTTTAAGGGGGTGTGACAGGGGCGTGTCCTATGCCTACATAAATTTGCTAGTAGGTGTCCCTCATTCCCATCTCAAAATGTTGGGAGCTATGCCTAAACTGATCTTGTCTGTTGGTGTGCTTGGAACTATGTATGTGGCAGGCAGCCTCTGTACTAGCAAGGGGAACCTGGGCATATTTTCAGCAGCCCCTCCAGGGGTGATGCCTACAGTATAAAGAAAACAAAATATCAATAATTAGAGATGAGGTACTGGTTGGGGTTTTATTTGAGGTGAACCTAAACTTTCAGGATTTGGCAGAAACAGCAAACTAATGCAGCCATTTGCCGCTATAGTAACTGGCTTCCTTCCAATAATGGACTTCCTGGCCTTTTAACTTAGGTCAATTGGCTTAGTAGAGCCCATAATGAAAGCTTCCTTGTGTGCCAGATCCCTCACTATAAAAGGCCAGGTTCCCTGCACCTATTTGTCAGTGTGTGTTCACAGTGACAACACCCAACAGTCCTTTCATTGCTTGCAGGGTGCCCTGGGTCTGACAGTGTGATCGCCCAACTTTTTTTTTCTTTTTGAATTTTATGGCACATCCACTGCACCACTGGCTCATTCCCCTGCGATACATTACAGAGCCAAGGAAGGTTCATCCTCTGCTCTGAGTGCAACGTCACATGACATAACCAAGTGGAGGCCTATCCCTCATTGAGCACTGACCCAATCTGAAGTCTGGGGAATGGACCTTAGGGAGACAGTAGATCACCGGTGGATTTAAGTGGGGGGATCTGTACTGGGGGGGATTTGGATGAGTGCAATCAGTACTGGGGGGAGGGGGGCTGTACTCGTTGGATTTTGGGTGAGAGAGAGATCTGTACCAGAAACATTTAGGGGGAGGAGAGAGAAATCTGTACTGGGGGTTTGTGGGGGGAGATCTGTATTGGTGACATCTAGGGGGGAGAGGGAGTTATATTGACGGTGTTTTGGGAGGTTATGGTACTGTAAGAAGGCTGTAATTTTTGGTATTGCTGTGTACATTGGCCTGTGTGTTACACACTTCTGACACCTAAGAGTTACGCACTCCTGATCCCTACACTTTGTGCATTATGTACACATACCGCGCTAGTCCCGGAAGCTATGGGCAGCATACGAGAGCCGGCCAGCTCGTGGTTTTTGTTTTTAATCCATTGCTTTATACCGCTTTACTTCTCCTGCATAACTGTAAGTGCATTACCTTTTTATACCAATAAAATTGTAAAAACGTGTTACACTATGGAACCTCTTATGTCCTTTCATGGTGAATGAACATACTTCTACCACATGTGATGACATCTTACGTGGAGAGTCTGAGGAGTCCCTTTAGCTGTGAAAGACCCGAGGCTGGGGTTAACAGTCACAGGCGTGTAGAATCTCCTTAAACGGGGGATCTAAGGAGTCGGTAAGCGGCAGTATTTTCGTGGGTGGAGGCACTCTCTCATTGCACCCTATTACACCCCTCCGAGTGTTGAAATTGCATGTCTTTGCTGACAGGAAGATTATAAAGTCACCTTCCATACAACTGCATATAAATGGGCTTTCTTTCAACTAGCCTATCTGAGTGGACTTGACTTTGTTACACGTGCATCTTGACATGTACCTTATTATCACAATTATTTACACTTATCACTGGTGAAAACCTAAATGTTGATGTGATACCACATTGCAAGAATTTTTTATATATTCTTTATATATTTTCAATGGTGTGATTTTAATGATTGTATCATTGTTTATGGTCACATATCAATTTTTTTTTTTTTTAGCGCAGCTTTCCTTTTTATGACACGTACAGCCTACCTGCCAACTACTCACCCAGAGAAGAAGTATGAATTCTCCTCAGTAAATTGTGGGTGTCGTAAAATTGCAGTGGAAGGGCTTACATACAAAGCAAAGAGGACTTACAGCTGCATAAGAGTGCCACTGATTGTTGGACTTCACCTTTGCAGGTATGCCGGGGCAGTGCAAGCCTATAATTAGGAGTAGGGATGTAGGAAAAACCAGGTTCTTGTATGTTATACAGTTCCTTGAAATAGTATTCATACCCCTTGAAATTTTCCACATTTTGTCATGTCACAACCAAAAACGTAAATGTATTTTATTGGTATTTTATGTGATAGACCAACACAAAGTGGCACATAATTGTGAGGTGGAAAGAAAATGATAAATGGGTTTCAACATTTGTTACAAATAAATATGTGAAAAGTGTGGCGTGCATTTGTATTCAGCCCCCCTGAGTCAATACTTTGTAGAACCGCCTTTCACTGCAATTACAGCTGCAAGTCTTTTTGGGGATGTCTCTACCAGCTTTGCACATCTAGAGAGTGAAATTTATGCCCATTCTTCTTTGCAAAATATCTCAAGCTCTGTCATATTGGATGGAGAGCGTCTGTGAACAGCAATTTTCAAGTCTTGCCACAGATTCTCAGTTGGATTTAGATCTGGACTTTGACTGGGCCATTCGAACACATGAATATGCTTTGATCTAAACCATTCCATTATAGCTATGGCTGTATGTTTAGGGTCGTTGTCCTGCTGAAAGGTGAACCTCAGTGGTGGACCCCAGTCTCATGTCTTTTGCAGACTCTACCAGGTTTTCTTCTAAGATTTCCCTGTATTTGGCTCCATCCATCTTCCCATCAACTCTGACCAGCTTCCCTGTCCCTGCTGAAGAAAAGCATTCCCACAACATGATGCTGCCACCACCATGTTTCACGGTGGGGATGGTGTGTTCAGGTTGATGTGCAGTGTTAGTTTTTTGCCACACAGTGTTTTGCTTTTAGGCCAAAAAGTTAAATTTTAGTCTTATCTGACCAGTCTCCCACATGGCTTCTCACAAACTGCAAACAGGACTTCTTATGGCTTTCTTTCAACAATGGCTTTTTTCTTACAACTCCTCCATAAAGGTCAGATTTATGGAGTGCACAACTAATAGTTGTCCTGTGGACAGATTCTCCCATCTTAGCTGTGGAACTCTGCAGCTACTCCAGAGTAACCTTGGGCCTCTTGGCTGGTTCTCTGATTAATGCTCTCCTTGCCCGGCCTGTCAATTTAGGTGGACGGCCATGTCTTGGTAGGTTTGCAGTTGTACTATGCTATTTCCATTTTGGGATGATGGATTGAACAGTGGTTCTCGAGATGTTCAAAGCTTGGGAGGCAATTGGTTCCACTAGATTTTAGTTAGGGGTATCAGAGTAAAGGGGGCTGAATACAAATACACACCACACTTTTCACATATTTATTTGTAAAAAATGTTGAAAATCATTTATCATTTTCTTTTTAGTTCATAATAATGTGCCACTTTGTGTTGGTCCATCACATAAAATCCCAATAAAATAAATTTACGTTTTTGGTTGTAACATGACAAAATGTGGAAAATGTCAAGGGGTATGAATACTTTTTGAAGTCACTGTACTTTGGAATGTTAATTTTGCACTTTTCTAAAGTAAAGTATTGAAATGTTGCCCTTACCTGGTCTGAAGTTACTGAAAGGGGTGTATTGAAAGTACCTGGCATACATAGTTCACTGAGTGGGTCTTAACACTAGGGATGGGTGAACGGTTCGGTCCGGGCATGAGTTTGGGCCGAACATTTGCCTGTTCGGCCTTTCGCCTGAATTTGCAGGGTGTTCAACATTGCAAAAGTCAGGTGTATGTAATTCACATAGTGCAGGGGTCAGGTCTATGTAAAGCACAGAGTGCAATGGTCAGGTGTAATTAGTGTACACAGTGCAGCGGGTTAGGTGTAAATTCAACCCAGCGCACAGTAACCCCTCTTTTACCATCATTTCACCCTGCTCCTTATGCCTAGCACAGCAGCACACACTGTATATACTCATTCACACTGTACACATACAATCACTTATCCCTCTGGTGTCATGGCTAGTTGCAGTGGCGGCTGGTGTTTTTTTTTTTTTTGGGGGGGCAGTCCCGAGTGCCCCGGATCGGTCAGTAGGTCGGGGCCCTGCACTTAACCCATTTCACGGGCAGACGGGCAGCGCTGCGGCAACTTCGCTTTGGGTGGCCAAAGCGGCTTTTCCAGCATCTTCTCCCTCCTCCTCCTGGTGGCCAATAGGATCGGATCTCCTTTCAGCCAATCAGGTGACGGGTCTCAGGACCCGTTTTCTAATTGGCCGGGAGGAGAATCAGTATGACAATAGGGAATATTCATTCTCTATCGTCACACAACTGGGTGGGCTTCGGGCACAGTGCTCTGCGCCCTGAGCCCACCCTTTTTTGAAGCCTATTAGAGCCTCTGGCTCTAATCACGTGCTTAAAAAAAACCAAAAAAAACAATTGGAATCCATGCATGCGGCGCCCCACATGTAGATTAGGGGGCTGCCCACTCAAGCACCTCCCTAGCACTGCCACTGCCAGCGTCCACTTGCTGACCTGATGGGGCCCCAATATAGGGCCTATTGGCAGCCTGGTGTCACACACTCCTGACCCCTGCGCTCTGTGCTCTAAACACTCCTCACCTCTGTTTCCTGTGTGTTATGCACTCCACACCCATGCATTCTTTGTATTACGTACCTCTGACCCCGGCACACTCCTGACTCCTGCAGTGTGTGTGTGTTACATACTCCTGGCCCCTGCACTCAGTGCATTATGTACTCCTGAACCCGGAACTGACCACTCTGCGTGTTACATACTCCTACATTATACACATATAGCACTCTCCTAGTAGAATTTAGTTTTTGGCTCCTCTGTATTTCATTGGAACAGCTATTGGTTTCTTTGGACTGACAGTATGTCAGACTGCAAACAGATGTATGGCCATATCTCCAATATATTTGCCAGCCTTTTCAGGTAGGTGTCTGGAGGAGAACATAAATAGTCTGGGGTCTGGAGCATTCCTATTCTTGTCCTGCTAGAGATGTTTCCAGCCTCAGGGGCTGCCGCCCCTTTGGGACAGTCCTGCTGAAGTCTGCTGATGGTCATCAAGGTCCCAGCTATAACAGAGTTGGGGGGTTATTTCTAGTGCTACACACACTATTATCTTTTTTTTTCTGGCGGGGAAGCTCGGGTAGGCTCAGAACTAATCTCTATTCATTATTATTCTCATTGGAGTTCCCAGTGGTGCTCAGGTCTTTTGAAATCCTAGCAACATCGCTGCATTCCCTGCTTTTCATATGAGAATGATTTAAACAAACCTTCAGTACAGTCATCAATTTCCAATCACATCTGTGCAGCAGGTGATCAGCTTTCAGAAATATTTGCCTGTGCACATACAAAGGGGGATCCGCTTTTCTACAAATTACCTAATGTGAGCAAAAAAAAAAAAAATCGATATCTCAGTAGTCACACTTTGCTTTGCTATATGAAAATATAGGCATTTTAAGCACACATGCACAATAAAAATGACATCTCTTATACAAAGGGTGCCTAGGTTTCCAGCATTTTGATTTGCAATCACCTCATTATTGTTTATATGGTTCACAACACAATAGTGCTATAGCGCAATTATACTTTAATCGCAAACAGTAGCTGGTACCTTTGACTTGTTCTGAGTTCTCCTGCAGACTGTAAAGAAAGCACAAAGATTTAATTCCTGCTCAGTTCCTTGCAATGTTATATTTATTGTAATGCAGGAACTTAAAGTAGAAGTTCACCCTAACACTAAAATCTCGAAATCTACAGACATCCACGATCTAACACTAACCTATCTAGCCCTGTAAAGAAGAAATCATTATGCATACCTTTTTATGAAGCTGCTCCGGCCCGGTCTCCAGCAGTGGAAGCTCTGCATAGGACACAGCCGACAATGGCTGGGATATAAATGGGAAGTGACATCATCCATTGGCCCACTATGGGGCTTCCGTTGTCGGCTGTGTCCTCTGCACCGGCCTCCACAGCGAAGCCGCCGCTGACAGCTCAGCGTAGGACCGGACCAGAGCAGCTTCAAAAAAGATATGTATAGTATAGCGATTTCTTCTTTACAGGGCTAAATAGGTTAGTCTTATGCCGCATACACACGATCGGAAATTCCGCCAGCAAAAGTCCGATGTGAACCTTTGGTCGGAAATTGCGACCGTGTGTATGCTCCATCGGACTTTTTCTGGTGGCATTTCCGCCAGCAAAAAATTGAGAGCAGGTTCTCTATTTTTTCGATGGAAAAATGCCATTCGTCTGTATGCAATTCCGACGCGCAAAAAACCACGCATGCTCAGAACCAAGTATGAGACGGAAGCGCTCGGTCTGGTAAAACTAGCGTTCGTAATGGAGATAGCGCATTCATCAGGCTACAAATTATTGGATCTTTTAATGCAGCGCATTCTTTTGTTCTTTATAATGCTAGAATAATAAATTTGTTTTGCTGCTGATATTCACACAGAGTTCCCACAAACTTATTTCTTTATTATTTCTTGTGATCTCCTGAATAATCTTTTTTGTTTTTAAAGTCAGATCTCCATAATAATGTTTAGAATTATTTTCTATAGGCATCTTTTTTTTTTTATCAAGATCTCCTGTTTTTTTGATTATTTTTAAATTATTTTCTAGTGATCTCCATAATTTTTTTTTTTTTGTGTCAAGTTTCCACAACAACATTATTATCTTGTATTTTTAAAGCTCAGGGAGGTTGGTTGGTGTCCCTTGTTAATTTGACATTGTATTTTTGAAATGTACCTGCCTACTCACAAACAAACTGTCCTATTTGAAGAAAAACACATAGGCAAGTATTTTCAATTAAAAAAAATCTCCATTTATTCTGGCTCATAACAAAATAAAGAGGAAGGCAATGCTGGAGAAACTGCTTGAATTTGGAAAGCCCTTGTATCCCAGGGCACACATCAACTCTTTGTAAATAAAAATTGGTAGCCTGAGAAGTCCATATAATAGGGAGCACAATCTGGTCCAGGACTCCCAGAGATCAGGAACAGCAGCAGATGACATATATGTCCCCAGGCTGTGGTACTACAACAGCCTGCGTTTTCTGTCAGACCAGACTGAACCCAGGCCATCACTTTCGTGTCTTCCCTGCAGCCTTCCCTCCACACTTCCTTGCAGCCTTCCCTGCAGCCTTCCTTGCAACCTTCCTTGGAGACTGTGGCTCTGGAGGTGGACTTGTGGCAGGAGGAGGAGGAGGATGGGCGAGCGCACATAAGTGCATGTTATCAGTCATTTGGCCCCTCAACCCCTTATGAATGGCCTGAAAAATAATCTTCTCACAGATGAGGTGCCCTCCTCCAGTTGCTGCAGTTTTGCAGCTACATAGCAGCCATAGGCTTCTTCAGCGTCGGGGGGTGTTTTCAGGGCCGCATAAGCATCCTTAATGAGGCCCAGTGCTGCCTCCTCCATGTTACTCCCCTTCCTGGTCCTTTTTGTTGTAAGGCGGAGGGGAGGCACCTGGGATTGGGTGAGGCTACTGGGCCTGGCCACCTCCTGGCTGACACTTACCACCGCAACCTCCTGGCTGACACTTACCCACGCCTCCTCCTGTCTGCCACATTCCAGAGCCTCGTCCTGGCTGAGGTCTTCCTGTGTATGAAAAAGGGTCATACTTTTAGTTTTTGGTTCATCAATCACACACAATTTTCAGCTTATGACTGTTGCAAATTGAATGTTAATAAATAGAAAAGACTATCATTCTGAGCCCAGCATTTTTCATTCTTGTCACAATCATTTTTGGCCCCTACTGTCTATTGATATGTAAAACACTTTTTGTTAAATCATTCATTTGTTATCAATAATAACATCTAGTTAACAACACAAATTTTCGGACAATAAATATGTTAAAAAAATACTATACCTGGCTCCAGCTGAGCTCCTCAACTTCTTCCAGGATGGAAGGCCCAGGTTGGTCCTCAGAAGCCTCAGCTGGGTTTGAGGGAAGGGTGGATGGAAGTGTAGAAATTGATTCCCTGGCTTCAATCTGGTCTTCCAGAAACTGCATCCTGTTGTAGTACCACAGACTGGGTACATACACATCATTTGCTGCTGCTTCTGATTTCATGGAAGCATGGACCTTATTAAGCTCCATCCTATACGTGCTTCTTAAGCTACCAATTTTCTTATCCACAAACTCGATGTCTGCGTTGGGGACCTACGTCTTCACAAATTGCAGCAGTTTCTCCAGCCATGCATTCCTAGCTGGTTTATTTCGATATAAGGGGTTTTCAACCTCCCACAAATTTCTCATATCCCTGTATCTGTCAATGAACTGGCCCATGAATTCCGGGTCATTGAATTGTTTCATATTTGCTGCAAGACAAAACACAAGACAAAAACACTAATATCAGGCTAAACTCTCCTAATCTTATCCCAATATAGGCCTCAATCTCGAATCAGTATAGGCCACTGATGTCGCAAGTTAAAATGTTATTTTCGTTAGAACGTTCGGCGCTTCCGGTCCTCCTTCCTCTGCACACAGAACGTAGGTACAACACATGCGTGTTAGCTTTATATACACTGCGCATGCGTGAAACTCATCGCCCACCCCTGACATTCTTTCTAGAATATTCCCTGCCCCTTCTCTTTTGTCGCAGTGGGAGAGGAACATGGCGGAGACACAGCAGGTGCGTAATAGCAGTAACGAGGAGGAAAGCCCGGAGCCAGAAACGTCACAATCCCGCAGGAGATTTAAGGCCTCAAATATGGCCTTTGTAGAGATGGTGGACATCTTGAAGAGGGCCGACTATGATGGGAAGTATGGGCCTGACCTAAACCCAAATGTGAGAAAGGCCAAGATCATGTCTAAAGTAGTGAAAAGTCTGCACAGGAATTTTGGGGTACGACGATCCAAGGAGCAATTGAGGAAACGCTGGTCAGACCTGAAATTGAGGGAGCAGGATCAGTACAGAAGTTTCAAGAAAGTGCTTCTAAAAAGTGAGTAGTTGTCATGTGTCCCTATTATTATTATTACTTGCATGCTGCTCCATGTGCTTTTCTTTACTGTTGTACAGTTTTAAATGGCTACTTTCATGTTCGTGGGCATCGGTCGCAGTAAACATTGTTCGTTTGCCAACTAAATACAATGTTTTTGGCAGATGCAGGGTTAACTACATTTGGTCATGCTAATTTGTATTAAAAGAAGTTTAGGACATTGTTGTCTAGAAGTGTTTGAAACTAGAATGAATTGTAAACTTTGTAAGTTCCTGAGTGTAACAGTGTAATGTAAGAAGAGGACACTCAGCGGCTGTTTACACATCTGGACTCAGGAGCACTAGTGTGGGACACCAGAACAAACTTTTTAGGGTGTCCCACACAGGTACTCCAGTGGATACTTGGGGTGTCTCCATGTGTGAAACTTGTCCAAAAAAAGGTAAGTATTCCAGCTTTGGAAAAAATCATGTCTTCAGCTTGGAACTCTTCCAACACAGAAAATTGTACCCCACTTCCAAGCAATGTTTCATATTCCTATTTCTGGCCTCAAATATCTGTGTGCTAAGTATATGTTTTGTTTCATTCTCATAGGAGAGAAAAGACTCGGGACATCTGAGGACACCAGGAACCCCCCTCTCCTGAAGAAGGGGAACAGAGGACACCACAACCTCAGGATGTGGAGGGAGGAGAGGGGGATGACGTGATTGAAATTGTCACCACAACAGGTCAGTGTCTGACACCACAGATTCAGGTAATAGAGGTATGCCTGCATATTTATAATACATGGTGTGTATTTTTTCTTTTAGGTGATGTGCATGTTGTGGAAGAACAATCTACTAATTTCACCAGTGCAAGTGCACAAATACTAATCCAGGAGATAATGGTGTGTAGTCGGGATTTAGATATCATAAAGCAAAAAATCAACGAGGTTGAACAAAAACTGAAGAACATGATTGATGTATTAGGGAGAATCTAAATAACAACAAAATGTCACCATTTTAGATTTTTTTGGACCAATTTAGAAAAATTTTGGTTGCATTTTAAAAGCCAAATTTTGAAGATGCACACAGTGTGTCAACATGTGCTATCTGCCATCAGGGGATATCAATGTACGCGTTTTGTGGGTGCAACCCCTTCCTCGCAACTCAAGTAGGTGAAAGGAAGTGGTTCCACCCCCAAAACACATCCATTGATCCCCCATGATGGGAGATAGCACATGTTGACATTAGGCATGGGATCAGGAGGGAAATCCCCAGTTTGACTCCCAATTTGTGTGCATCTTCAAAATGTGGCTTTTACAGGGGTGACATCATCTCATCTGATGAAGGCAAGATCAACACATTTTTGACACTATAATGTCTGATATTGCCTTCAGTTTTTCAATGTTGAACTTTGTAAGTTCCTTAGTTGTGTATGTTATGTTTTGAAACATGCCTGTTTATGTACTAAAAAAAAAATTTCAAGGTAAAACCAAGATGTTGTTTTTTTACACAAAATGGTTTTATAACGCACATGTGCATGTTCATGGAGTAAAAGGTTTTATACAATGTGTGGCTTCTTCTTTCAATGCTCAGTACCAGTTTTTGTATTAAGTTGGTGTTTACATTGACAATGGGTGTTATTTAAGAATGGAAAAACCACTTGGCACTACAAGTGCACTAGGGGGAACCTAGGAGACAGCTAAAAGAAACACAAGCAGTAAATCAAAATCAAGATTTTAACAGATAACATTTTTTTTTTCAAATAGAAAATATTTAAAAATTTGCTGGCATAGCAATGGCCCCCTACCCATAAAATAATCAACATATTTTTGCCGCACTTCACAGGTGCTTTGGGGGTACTGGTACGCAGTCATGTTGGAAAAGAAAGGGTCCATCCTCAAACTGTTCCCACAAAGTTGGGAGCATGAGATTGTCCAAAATGTCTTGGTATGTTGACGCCTTAAGAGTTCCCTTCACTGAAACTAAGGGGCCAAGCCCAACCCTTGAAAGACAACTAGGAGGGAAATGCCGCTCACCAAGCCTCCGGACCTCATGCAGTTGCTCCCACCCTCTGGGACTGGATTCAGGTGCAGGCTCTGCGCAAGTCTATGGAAATGAAGAAATCCTGGACTGCGGCACTCTGAAGAAAGGCATCTTTATTATAAATCGTTAAAATCCAAAATAAGTCACTTCACAGGGACAATACAGGGCACAGTAGCTAACACAAGTGACTTATGTTGGATTTTAACGATTTAGAATAAAGATGCCTTTCTTTATAGTGCGGCAGTCTAGGATTTCTTCATTTCCCTGAAAGACAATCCCACACCATAATCCCACCTCCACCAAATGATTTGGATCAGTGCACAAAGCAAGGTCCATAAAGACATGGATGAGCGAGTTTGGGGTAGAGGAACTTGACTGGCCTGCAGAGAGTCCTGACCTCAACCCAATAGAACACCTTTGGGATAAATTAGAGCGGAGACTGCAAGCCAGGCCTTCTCTCCAACATCAGTGCCTGACCCAACAAATGCACTTCTGGAAGAATGGTCAAACATTCCCATAGACACACTCCTTGTGGAGTGGACAGCCTTCCCAGAAGAGTTGAAGCTGTTATAACTGCAAAGGGTGGGCCAGCGCAATATTGAACCCTATGGACTAAGACTGGGATGCCATTAAATTTCGTGTGCATGTAAAGACAGGTGTCCCAATACTTTTGGTAATACAGTGTACATTAGTGGGATTACAGAAATTAATTTATGTAAAGAACATACTTTTATAGTTCATTCATTGCAAAATGTAGTTTCTAATTTCAATGAATCAGGGCCCCTGACGTCTTTTCACTTTTCAGTATGCAGCCCTGTACAAGCTGACATTTCCTACATCTGTCAGTAGGAATGGCGGTCCTCCCTCTTGGCCCTCATGT